>JZKD02S0300471.1:253358-263932 GCA_000966675.3 Picea glauca | reverse complement strand
CAATATTTAAAACTTAAGGAAAGCGTCCTATTCTGTCATGTTTTGTTCTAGATCCAGGTGGATCTAGGGAGATCGGTTTGTGTCCGCACTTACGGATTTATCCATAAACAGAGACCTTCCCTGTCATTAATCCATTTGAGCTGCTTGCTGCGAAGTTCACCTCGCTCTGGTATTCAAGCGATATGGGGAAGCATTGGAAGTCAAACGCAGTATTTCATACCTACTACCTATAACTTAGGAGAGCTATTGAGTCCTTCCCTCATATGACGTCGAATACCCTAGATAGGTTCAAGCCTTTTATGAAGTTCTGCATGGATAGGAACTTTATTTACATTACTGAATGTGCTGATGAAAGCAAATAAGAGCTTCAATACTACTACAAGCTCACCACAAAGGACATGGAAGAAATCATTAAAGACTGGCCGATAGAATTCCTTATCCTTGTTGATGCTATAGAGCTATTTGACTCAGACCTCATTGGAAATCCATTAGTTACTCACGAAGAGTATGATGCCCCAAGTAGCAATAGGAAGAAAAAGAAGAAAGATGTACAAGAAATACACAGCACGTCATAAGAGACCGCATCTGAGTCACCTAACGGAGGAGGTGACGACGAAGTGAACAAAGAGGAAAATGAACAAGTAGAAGATAAGAAAGGCGAAGTAACATCGCCACATAACCCCCTTGAAGAGACTGATACCTCTAAGAAAAGGAAGGTTTCCCCCACGAAACCATCATCGTGGAAGAAGAACAAAGCCAATAAGTGAAAGATTAAGAGTCTACTCATGGTTGATGACTTCAATTTCATTATTTCAGCTGTAGGAGATGCCTCGGAAGATATTGTACAAAGGAACGAATAAAAACAAGAAGCGATGTATGATAGAATTGTAGCAGAACTAGGAAGTGCACAACAAGCCTTTTATTCGAGTCGCGAAGTGTCCACTGCACCCCCGCCCTTGGAAGAACCAGATTTGGGAGATGAGCCTGCTCAACTTCGTAGACTGGCTGATGTGACTAAAGCCCATATTCATTGAGCACAGGTTGAGAAAGAGCAGGCCACAATGGCCTCGAAACAAAAATAGGAGGAAGTTATAGAGAAACGCAGGATTAAATAGTAGGATAAGGACATTGTTCAAGCAAAGTTCGAATAAGAAAGAGCGCAGATCTAGTAGGAGAAAGAAAATCTTCTCACAGAGCAGGTCAACGTAAAATAAGTAGTCAACAGAGCACTTTTCTCTTTGACAGGCTTATATCAGAAGGAGGAAGAACGAGTAGAACACCAAGTAGAGCAGCTCGCAGAAGCTATCCAGCAGCTATGACAAAGAATAATAGACTTAGAGCTACAAACAATGCCTGACACTCCACAGGATGTGAGGGATCAAAGAGAAGAAACTACTCAAAGCATAATGGAGAGAATAAAGGCCCTTACCTTGGAATGTAAACAAATAAGTGATTGCTTTGCCTAGACTTATGAGTGACTCGATGAGAATCTAGAACTGAAGGCACTAAAGTTGCAGCTCCACGAGGTGAAGTAGTAAGTAGAAACAATATAGGCACAGTTGAAGCCCCTATCAGCCATTGAGAGGATGAAGCGATCCCAAAAACAACGCAGTTCTCAACAGCAGGTCCACACCATTTGGAGCAGAGTCATGGAAGTGACTTAGAAAATTCAACCTATACAGGATGAGGCTTGCCAACTATTTATAGAGATCGAAGGCCAAGGAGAAGAACTGGATCAAGTCGTCACTGCAACCAAATAATGATTAGAGGGACCTGTCACCAAAGCTATTATCCAATAGCTTGTTGAGTAGGAGGGCATGGAACAACAACAGGTCGAATCAGCTCGACCCAAGCTTGAGGATTTTGAGGCGAAATTACCCAGAGCAGAGTGACTCGCGATGAATCACAGGTGAGTGTTGGGGGCTTATTGGCCCTTGACCAAGTTTTGAGGATCCTTGGTCATTTTTGATCATTTTTCGACTTCGACAGGTTGTCAAAGGTGGAGCGCAAGACGAAGAGGAGATAACGGGATCTGAACCCCTTTTAGGGATTTTTGGGTTTTGGGCTTATGTAATGGGTATGGGGATGTCATCCCATGGGTTTACCCATGCTTAGGCCTATTTTGTAATATATAAATAGATGTCTAGGTGATGTAAGAAAGAGTCAGTTGTAGCCAGATTGTGTCAAGTGAAAGTAGTATTTGTAATTGCTTTGTGCATATTGTGTGAGGCTTGTAGAGCTAAGTGAAAGTAGTTATAAGAGACCGTGGAAGGATTTGTGTTGTAACTCAAGGAAGGAGGATCTAGCTAGGTGTGCAGATCTCCTATCCTTTGTGGATTAATATCCCTAGGCACTGTGCATGTAGCTGATTGACTGAAGATAATAAAGAAAATAAGAGTTGGTGGACGTAGCTCCAGGGTGGGGTTGAACCACGTATATCCTGTGTTGTGAATGCTTTGTGCTTTATAATTGTTCTTTGTTTATATGATTCAATGCTTAGTGCTATGTTAGATGATAGATGAATCTAATATGATAGATTAGTGTTGATTAATGTGAATGAATGCTAGATCCGATCTATATTAGTATGCTTGGTTCTTGACTCTATTGAATCTATGTGAATACTGCATTGATCTGTTGTTAGGGTTTTATCTATGAAGTAGATACTAGCTTGCTACTAATGGATCATGATTGCTAAGTGCTCTGTTATGGTAATACAATCACAAACCTGTGTCTCAGCTAAGGTTGCAGACACTGGAGTCTTGCAACCACCCTTGCCTCTACCTCGGGTGACACTTCATCTGCTTCGCAGGTGTTTCCTAAAGGGACGGTAATTAGGGTTTTTTTGGTGCGTTGTTGTAGAGTTGAACCCTGGGTCTGCCTCTATGCCAACAATGTCAACCACCAATAGTGTCACTGCAATTTCTTTAAATCATTTTTTTTTAAGGAGAAGGTATTGAATCCTAATAAAAGGGTGAATACGTTGAATCCTTATCCAAACGGATCGAAATTATAACCTAGTGAGTACTTTAATTTCTATGAAATACCAGTAATTCCTTTAAAAAATTATTCTCATAATGAAAATTTATTTAAAATAGATAAGAAGAAGGGTAGTCGAATTTTATCGCACTTTAATCAATAATGATTAACAACGAGAAGGACAAATGATCCATATTTTATGACCAGAATGAAATTAATACAAATTATTAAAAGATGCTTAACACATAATAATAGAGATACAATAAAACTGGTTTTCTATTCAATAAATAAATAAGATGAAATTGTAAAATGCAGTGGAAAACAAGCTTGTTGGAATGTTGGTGGCTTATCTCTGAGAAGAGATGTGATAGATGCTCTCATTTGCAAGAAGATAATTAGAATGAGGCTCTGAAGTATTTTTAAAATAAACAAGAATGTCAAAAACCCTACACATCCAAAAACCTAACCCTAGGAGATGAAGCACCAAAAGTCACATGGGCCCCAATTGGGTAAGTTAGTACATCAACTTCTCAAGGACATAACTTTTGCATACGATCTCCATTTTAGGCACACGATAGCCTGTTGGAAAGGTATCTTCAAGGAAGATAATTTTGGAGGCTCAATCAAAACCTTCGGCTATCATTGATAATATCGATCCCAAAAAACATTTATTTAGGCCCTCAAAATGGCTCTGGAAGTTAAAAACTGCTAAAAATAGTAAATTGCCAAAATTGCTAGAAAATTGTTTTGAGCGAGTTGGAAAAGGTGGGTGGCCATCGATATCCACCTAGCTCAATCCTCCCTCTTTAGGAATAAATTTTTTCCATTTCGTTGAGTTCCCCCATCATATGAATAAATTTCTGCAGAATTTGGCCCTGGGTGAGCCACTTGCCTTAGTGCAGGAGCTGCCCTACTTTGACGACTCGATAAAGCTGGATCCTTTGTTGTCGATTGACATTGACCTATGTGTAAACAATATGATCATTGGATTCATGTTGCATGCAATTAGGGTTGAGCTCTGTTTGTGTCAATTTCTATGTTATCTCTGAGGTGTCCAATAATGGTGGGAAATATTGTCGAAGGGGAGCCACGTTGAAGACTGGGTGCAGGCCAAGGAAGGGGGGAATGTTGAGATAAAAAACATTGTCACCCACATCCTTGGTGATGGTGTACGGCCCATAACAGAGTGGGAGAAGCTTCTGATGGGGCCCTGTAAGGTGTTCTTTCTGCAAGTACAACCAAACTTTGTCTCCCACCTAAAACTTATGTGGAACCTGATGTTGATCATGGTGTTTCTTGTACTTGGCATTAGACTTCTGTAGAATATCCTCAATCTATTGGCGGATGTGCTAGATCTACTTAATGAACTGGGTGGCTTTGTCAACTTCTGGCAAAGCAGGGGAAGATTTGGCCGAGGTGGTCACTAGGGGTAGTGCAACATCCATGGGGCCTAATGGCTGGAATCCCAACCCCACCTGAAAGGGGTTGTTGCCAGTTGAGCTATGCAGGGCTCATTTGTAGCTATGTTGGACATAGGGAAGACTCTCATCCCATGTGTGGGGGTGTTTTGAATTGTATAGGCATGGGATATGTACGATCATTCGATTGACGACCTTAGTTTGGCCATCTATCTGCGGGTGGAAGGGAATGGATTTGGTGAGCTTGGTATCCAGTAGTGACCAGAAGATCGACTAGAATGTTCTAAGGAACCAACTGTCACGGTTTGAGATAATGGTTTGTGGGATCCAAAAATGTACCCATACTCATTAAAAGAAGATCTTGGCAATGGCTTATGTTGTGATGTTCTTCTTGGAAGCGGCTAGAATCACCATCTTGGAAAAGCGATCAACAACCACAAAAACACAATCATTTCTCCTCTTGGTGAACAGGAGGCCCGACATGTAGTCCATTGAGATGGATTCCCATAGAAAGTCAAGAGTAGATAGAGGGGTGTACATGCCTTGTTTCTTAGTGGTCAGTTTGGCAATATCACAGATGGTGCAGGACCTGATATACTTATCGACATCCTGTCGAAGTTTCGGCCAATAGAAATGTTTCTGCAACACTGCCACTGTCTTTTCACACCAAAGTGTCTTGCCACTCGACTGTAGTGATATTCCCAAATCATCTTCATGTGATTTCTTGATGGAACGCAGAGATGGTCGAGATGACACAAAAACCCATCTTGAAGATGGAAATTAGCGACCACAAAGTTGGCATCCAACATTTGGTAGGTGGTGGAGAATTCAAGGTTTGTCTCATATAGGTGGGGCCATCCGTAGGTCTCGTGGCTGCAAGAGTCTAGAACCATGGTGAGTTTCGCGACTAGAAGTACACTGAGGCAATCAAAAACTCGGTTCATACTTTATACTTGATGTTGAAGTGGAACTGTTGTAAGTATGTTGACCACTTTTGATGGTGGTCATTTTTCAATTTTTCTTGGGTCTCCATGAACTGTAGTGGCTTCTGATCAGTGTGGATGATTGTCTCCTTCCCAAGAATGTAGTGTCTCCACTGGTGACAGGCTTTCACAATGGAGTACATTTCTTTGTCGTAAGTAGGGTACTTACGAACAACATCTGATAGTGTCTCACTATGATATGCCATGGGGTGGTAATGTTGAGTGATAACGACACCCATAGCATAGTTTGAAGCATCTGTCTCGATCTCAAAGGGATGTTGCAGGTCCAATAATGAAAGTACTGGGGATGAGCACAAACACTTCTTGAATTCATCAAAGGATTTTTTTTTGGGACAAGCCCCACACAAATTTTTCCTTACTTCCACCCTTGGTTACTTAGCTGAGGGCCCATGCGATATGAGAGAATCCCAACATGAACCTGCAATAAAAATTGGTGACCCCAAGAAGCTTCGAAGTTTAGTGAGTGTGGTTGGGGTTGGATAGTCACGGATGACCTAGATCTTGGCTATATCCACATGCACACCATGACGATCAATAATGTAGCCTAAGTAATGGACCATGTCCATGCCAAAGGAGCATTTTTCCAAGTTTGCATATAGTTTGTGTTGTCGCAGGGTGTGCCGAACCTGTTGAATATGCTACAAGTGTTACGCCCATGTCTTATTGGGGATGAGGGTTTCATCTAGAAACACCACTACAAAATTATTGGTTAAAGGTCATAGTATATCATCCATAATCCTCATAAACTTTGTTGGAGAATTTGTAAAACCAAAGGGCATGACCATCCATTTAAAAATACCTTCTTTTGACTTGAAGGCGGTCTTCCATACATCTATTTGTTCTATTGGGAAATGGTGGTAACCAGACTTTAGATCAATCTTACTGAAGTATTTGGCCCCCATGAGATGATCAAGGAGGTCGTCGATTTGGGGAATCGGGTACCGGTTTCGGACTGTGATTTTATTCAGGGCCCGGTAATCAATGCATAGTCACCAAGTCATGTCTTTCTTCTGCACCAACACGATTGGGATCCCACAAGGCGATGAGCTGGGACATATGTGCCCCTTGTGGAGCAGTTCTTGGATCTGCCTCTTGATCTCCTCATTTTCTAATAGAGAGTGACGATAGACTAGCCCATTGGGTTGTGGTGCACCTGTGGTCAAATCGATGGAATGCTTGACTTGACAGTGTAGAGGTACCTTAGTAGGAGAGGAGAAGATATCTGAGTATTCTTCCATGACCTTATACACTTGCTTCTGTTTTGTGGAGATATTGGTCGCGGAGGCCCTGGATGTGGTTGCGATCTTTCACTCACTATGAGAGAAAATCATGAAGAATACAAATTTCCCAGTCAGAGATATGATCTTTCTGCATTGCTTGACAAAGATCAAGGAAATAGCACTAGGAGGGACTTCCCCCCGATCTACAAAGGGGCCAAGCACAAAAACCAGAACACAATAGCTCTCAATCTTTCCTTACAAGGAAGAGATTCCACTCCTTCTCAAGCTTGAAATCCACACTCTCACAAGTAAAACAAATTCAAAACAAACTTTGGCAGCATAATAGTACTATCCAAAGTGATGATCTATTCCCCTTCTACCCCATTTATTTTATAAGTAATTTCTAATTAACACTTGCCCACATGCACAAGTAATTCAACCTTTTAATTGTTTTATTAGTGACTATTTACCCACACACTTGTCTCACTCTCCCAAATTTGCACAAGTAATTACCCTTTTTATTTTATTTAAAAATCCATTTTCCCTCACATTCCCAATGTGTTCCTATTTTTGCTCTTAGTTGTCCCTTTGTTCCCCAAATTCTCATTTAATGAGTGTCTCCTAACTAGAAAATAGTAAATTGCCAAAATTGCTAGAAAATTGTTTTGAGTGAGTTGTAAAAGATGGGTGGCCACCGATATCCACCTGTATCAACAAAGGCCTTCAATAATTAAGAGACACATTGTTGACCATATCATAGACTCTATTATCTACAGTCACTTAATCTTATCTCTAAACATCATGTGGGGAGTGTTACTCCACCTTCCAAGGCAGAGTTAAATTAAATCAAAATAGCATTCAATTACTGACATGCGATTACCAGGATCGATCATGTTTTTAGGAGGTGTGGAGTTGTTTTTTAAATTTATTTAATTGAGTGTGTACAGTGATCCACAACATCTTTGGATTAATTCATAACAAACAAAAATAGTATCAGTCTTCCATAACCAGAATATAGTCTGGTAAAAATATATAAATTCTAAAGTGTGTATTAATTGATATTTTTGATAATCAAATCATGAGATTGAAAATTTTACGGAAAACCATATTTCCAAATAACTAGTCAAGAAAGCATAATTAATATATATATATTTAAATGGCTTAAGCTACAAATTAATTATGACGCATACACACAATGTCAATTGAAGAGAAGAATCACAACCTTTATACATTGATAAACAATTTGCACATATTACAAAAGCATATACATGATAAAAAATTTGCCTATTAGAACTCTCAGTCATTAACATCTTATTGGAAACTGTATAGTATTGATAACTATTCTTATCTATAAAACAAAATGTGAAGATATTGGGAATAAGCTTATCTAGCAATTGGTTCATCGCTTAAATTTATATAATGGTTATTCAATTTCATAATAATATCCAACATTTTTTTTAAACATAATTTACTGTAACCATCAATATATTAAATAAATATCAGAGAACTTCCATTGTCAAAGGAATCTTGAATAATAGTTAAATTTAAAATACCGTATCCTCAATATTTATGATAACTTGATGATGATTTTCAACCAAAATTTTAAAATTTCCCTTCTTTCTCCTTTCCAATCCAAGGACTACACCGATACCTCCCATCCAACACTAGGGGTACTCTTCTTCCCCCTTAGCTCCTCGATCCGCAAAGGGGCCAAACACAAAAACTAGAACACAATAGCTCTCAAGATTTCCTCGCAAGGAAGAGCTTCCACTCTTTCTCAAGATTTAAATCCACACTCTCACAAGTAAAACAAAGTCAAAACAAACTTTGGCAGTATAACAATACTATCCAAAGTGATGATATATTCCCCTTCTACCCCATTTGTTTTATAAGTAATTTCTAATTGAAACTTGGCCACATGCACAAGTAATTCATCTTTTTAATTGTCTTATTAGTAACTATTTACCCACACACTTGTCTCACTCTCCCCAAGTTGCACAAGTAATTACCCTTTTTATTTTATTTAAAAATCCATTTTTCCCTCATATTCCCAATGTGTTCCTATTTTTGCTCTTAGTTGTCCCTTTGTTCCCCAAATTCTCATTTAATGAGTGTCTCCTAACTAAATCTTAGTTAGATTTGGATTATGATTCTTCTTCTAATTATACTTAGTGGTAGTTTGACTCAAGATACTATTCTATGTGTACACCTATTCTCTCATGTTTTATTTCTTTGTATTTTAAAAATCCCTTTAATTAATTTCATGCACACATGTGTATTTTATCCCACCTTTCAATTTATATTTATTTTTTTCTAGAGTTTGATTTAATTTCAATTCCTTTAATTCCTTTAATATTTTTATTTAGTCTCGCATTTAAACTTAGACTTAAACTTAGTCTTAAACTTAGGCTTAGACTCTTGTTAGCGACTTATCTCTGAGAAGAGAAGAGATGTGACAACTGTGCTCATTCGCAACAAGATAATTACAATGAGGCTCTGAATATATTTTTACAATCAAAAGGAATGTCCAAAAACCTAGACATCCAAAAACCTAACCCTAGCAGATGAGGTGCCAAAAGTCATGTGGGCCCCGTTTAGGTAAGTTAGTACATCAACTTCTTGGGGTCGTAACTTTTGCATACGATCTCCATTTTAGGCGCACGATATCCCGTTGGAAAGGTATCGTCGAGGAGATTTATTTTAGGGGATAAGTCAAAGCCTTTGAATATAATTGAGAATCTCGATCCCAAAAAACCTTCATTTAGGCCCTCAAAATGGCCCCGGAAGTTAAAAACTACTAAAAATAGTAAATTGCCAAAATTGTTAGAAAATTGTTTTAAGTGAGTTGTAAAAGATCGGTGGCCACCAGTATCCACCTGTATTTTATTTAAAAATCCATTTTCCTTCACATTCCCAATATGTTCATTTTTTTTGCTCTTAGTTGTCCCTTTGTTCCCCAAATTCCCATTTAATGAGTGTCTCCTAACTAAATCTTAGTCAGATTTCGATTAGGATTCTTCTTCTAGTTAGACTTAGTGGTAGTTTCACTCAAGATACTATTCTATGTGTACACCTATTCTCTCATGTTTTGTTTCTTTGTATTTTAAAAATCCCTTTAATTAATTTCATGCACACGTGTATTTTATTCCACCTTTCAATTTATATTCATTTATTTCTAGAGTTTGATTTAATTTCAATTTCTTTAATTCCTTTAATTTTTTTATGTAGTCTCTCATTTAAACTTAGACTTAGACTTAGTTTTAAACTTAGGCTTAGACTCTTGTTAGGCTTCTGGTTTATAATTTACTGATAAATTAATATTATTTTCTAACAAAGTCTAAATATTTCATTAAGTTCTCTAGGCGATCTAGATTTATTGACTCACAATTTAATTATGCGACGTTCCCTTCAAGACGCACCTCCGTGCTCCAAAGGTGCCACTTGCCTTTGACTGGTTTTGGAATTTATTCTGACCCTTCAAGTCAACACTCTACTCGGTTGACCTTGTCAGAGACTAAGGGTTTCTAAGGAATATAGAGTCTACCTTATTGTGCACCTTTTATATTTCCTTGTGAGCGATTGTATCAGTCTTCCCTCACAACATCGTGTACCTCTCGAACTAGGTAATCAATAACATACATTTCAGGTCACGGTGGGAGTGCTAGTAGATTATGACAAGGATGCTTCCACACCTCTCCCTCAAATGTTTGGTTTTGGTGCATGGCCCCTTTACTTCTTATGTGAGTCGGATTGGAAAGCATCGTCAAACTTGCATCCACTCATAAAAACAGTGTCAAAATCCATATATATAAATCAATAATATATCACATGTGCGTAAAAATAAATACTCAAACAAAATGTAATCCACTCCCTGACTGAATCCAGATTCCAAGGAATTCCATTGAAACAACCATATACTAAGACATAAACGTAAGTGAGTACAATAGTGGTGATTT
>JZKD02S0300471.1:226947-243623 GCA_000966675.3 Picea glauca | reverse complement strand
AGAAGAATCACTACATGTATACATTGATAAACAATTCACATATTACATAAGCATATAAATGATAAAATAGTTTCCTATCAAAATTCTCAGTCATTAACTGTTGGAATACTAAGAGGGGGTGTGAATCAGTAATAGAGAAATTCAATCTTTTTATCCATATAATGCAAGTGTTATATAAGTGTAGCATTATCATCCAATAATTGTAGAGTAAATAAACAATGAACAAATAATACACATACATAGTACACTAGTGTTTTTACGTGGAAACCCAAAGTAGGAGAAAACCACATATTGTTTTTTCTTATATGTCTTGAAGAATTACATTCATTGGAAGCACCAACTTCCTTTGTTTTCCAGCTGCAACTGGAAGGAGGCTCCACCTGCCTAGTTTCTCAGGCTACAACCTAAGAGAAGCTCCAACTCCCCAATTCTTTGGCTACAACCAGAAGGATACTACAACCCCCTACGTTCTCTGGCTACAATCGGAAGGTGGATACAACCACTTGTCCTTTTCCCATCCAACTACCTTGAAATATAAATTTGAAATGTAGACAACCTGTCATAGTCACTGAATCAACCACTGCCACTGTCAACCTGTCACTCTCAACTTGTACCAATAACCTGTACCAATCAACCTGCACCAAACAACCTAAACCAATAACCTGAACCAACATGTACCATGCATCAACCTTGGCTCATGAATATGTACCAACATCATCAACTATACACCTCATGTATATGCCAAATCATCAACTATACACCTCATGTATGTGCCAACTCATCAACTACTTGTCCCAACCATGTACCCAACATGTACCTCAACCATATACCAAATACAAACACCAATATAACCATCAAAAGTTATCTAACAATTCATCACTCTATCCATAAACCAAATACCATAAACCCTTACATCAAACCATGTGCCACAAACTTACTATAATCTAGCCTCAAGATAAACCAACAACTTTGGCAACACATCACAACCAAAATACCAATACCCATATGCCAAATACCAACAGCAAAATACCAACTATATCCCTCAAAAAATCTGATATATGCAGCAATATTGAACATCCAATACCATCTCAACAGATAAACCCTAGCTCACAAAACATACCTCAAACAAGATGTGCCATATCTCTCATAAATAGACCCCAACCATGTTGTTGTCGTGATTTTTCTACCGCACTTTTTCTGTCGCGATTTTTCTGCCATGATTTTTCTTTCGCACTTTTTCTTCTATGATTTTTCTATCGCACTTTTATGTCGCGATTTTTCTGCTGCACTTTTTCTATCACAGTTTTCCTACCACACTTTTTCTTCTACAATTTTCCTGTCGCACTTTTTTTTTCTACACTTTTCTCTATTAATAATACCTGCCCAAATAACCTTTCACAAAATATATATTCAATAGGTTCAAGTGTGATTAAATGAGAGATTCTTTCCTCTTATTTATACTTTCATGTAAAATCCCACTTTCCTTATTTTAGGGAGTTCTCCATTAACTTTATTATTTAAATAAATTCTTTTTCAAACACTTTGACTACTTTGTCCTTTAGGGGCTTCTAGATGACTCATGAGGGTTTTCCAACTTCACATGGCCATAACTCTCTAACCATGAGGAGTTATGTGATGTTCCACATACCACCAGAAATGGAATGACATGTACTATCCATATAGAATAGTATTACCTACGAATATATCAAAGCTCATACCATTATCCATCAAACAAACTTGGGTCCTTTACCTAAACCTTTGTGCTACCAGAAGTCTCTACTGAACTTTCTTCAAGTGTTGACATCAATGGAAACCAACCCAATTAATCAAGAATATCCCTCTTTGGCATTGATGGAAATATTTTGATGCATATTGAAGTGATCTCATGCAATATTGAAGTCATATCACTCATGCTCCCCCTTTGACCATCGCTACCCCTAGAACCATGCCTCTGTGTTCTTCATCTAATAAATCTCTCCCCCTTTGTCACCAATGGAAAAGGTATCTTTCCATCTAGGGCTTCTCCCCCTAACTGAAATGTCCTTGGGGATACTCCCCTTGAGTGAACTCTTTCTGAAACTGATCTCCCGACTTGAACTGTCCTCTTTATGGTGCTTCCTCGTGTAAATCTAAGACATATAATATAAACATTCAAAAGAATTCATTTTGGAGTAGAAATTACTTTGAGTCTCTAGATAAGATACTCAAAGGTTTCTCGTGGAAGTAGTTTTGTAAATATGTCTGCCACTTGTTCTTTTGTTCCCACATATTCAACTCTGATGTTCTTCTCTGCAACTTGTTCCTGTAGAAAGTGATACTTTATTGGAATGTGCTTTGTCTTGGACTTCATTACCAGGTTCTTTGAGATACTGATGGCACTTGTATTATCACAATAGATTGGGATGGGTTCATCATACTCAACCTGTATATCTGTCATAGTTTGTTTCATCCATAGAACCTGTGTACAACATGTTGTTGTTGTAATATACTATGCCTCGGTTGTATAAGGATATTGATTACTGTTTCTTGCTTAACTATTATACTAAACACTCACCCAAGTAGAAAGATGCTCCATTGGTGTTTCATCGGTCATCAATGCAACCTTCCCAATCTTCATCTTTGTAGGCAATAAGTGATAGATCCTTTATTTTTGGATACCATAATCCAAACTCTTTTTTTCCTTTGAGATATCTGAAAATCCTCTTCACTGCTAATACATGTGATTCCTTTGGTGTTGCTTGAAACCATGCTAGTTGTCCAACTTCCTGCATTACATATGGTCTAGATGTTGTCACATATAGTAAGCTACCAATCATTGACCTGTATTTCCTCTGTTATGTAGACTTTGAATCATCATCTTTTCTCAAATTGCAATTGGTTTGCATAGGAGTGGTAACTAGTTTGAAATATTCCATTTTGAACCTCTTTAGAATTTCTCTGATATACTTAGTTTGAGAAATACAAATTTCTTGGTTGCTTTGACGTATTTTAAGACCTAGGAAGAATGATATTTCTTCAAGTAATGAAATTTGAAATTCATTCTGCATATCCTTTGCAAATTTCTGGCATAACCTGTCATCAATACTTCCAAAAATAATATCATCAACATAAACTTCAATTAATAAAATACTATTTTGATTTATCTTGATGTAGAGGTTGTTGTCTGCACTTCCTTTTCTGAACCCTTCCTGCTGTAGATATTTATTCAGTCTAGAGTACCATGCTCTAGGAGCCCGTTTTAAACCATACAAGGCCTTCTTCAATTTACACACATAATATGCATTCTCTAACAACTGGAATCCTTCTTGTTGTTCAATGTAGACTTATTCTTCAAGTTCCCCATTCAAAAAAGTTGACTTTGCGTCCATCTGATACACTTTAATATTCTTGGAGCATGCATAAGCTAGGAGCAATCGGATTTCTTCCATTCTAGCAACTGGAGAAAATGTCTCTTCAAAGTCGATTACTTCAACCTGTGTGTATCCTTTACATACCAATATAGATTTGTTCCTTGTAACCTATCCATCTTCATTCAATTTATTTCTGAATACCCACTTTGTGTCAATCGCATTCTTATTCTTTGGTCTTGGAACCAATTCCCAAGTGTCATTCTTCTCTATTTGATCCAATTCTTCATCCATGGCCTTATTTCAAAATTCATCCTTGCTGGCCTCTTCAAAACTTTTTGGTTCAATCGTAGATGAGAATGTTAGGTGCATTTGTTCTGGTGAATGGATTCTTCTTCTAGTCTCAACTCCTACATATTTGTTTCCGATAATCCAATCTGAAGGATGATTCTTCTGTGATCGTTTGCTAGGTGTCTTTGGAGGCACTTGTTGATCTTACTCTTCTACTTCTGTATGATCCTCTTCATCTTCCCCTTCTACTTCTTCTTCATCTTTTGTTTCTTCTTTGTAAATTTGTTCCATTGATTCATTTTCTTCTTCCTTTAATTCGTGTCCACCTGTTTCATCAATTTTTACATTGATGCTTTCCACAACTTTGTCCAACCTCAAATTGCAACACTTGTATGCTTTCTTTGTACTTGAGTAACCAACAAGTACTCCTTTGTCCACACGAGATTCAAACTTTCTCATTCTTCCATATTCTCTTTTGATGTAACATTTTCTTCCAAATACTCTGAAGTGCTTCATATTTTCTGGTCTTCCTTTCCATAGCTCGTAGGGAGTTTTTTCAATGTTGTTTCTAAACATTAATTTGTTTTGAATGTTAACCGTTGTATGCACTGCATGTGTCCAAAAAATATCTATCAATTGGGAATCCATTATCATTGTTCGAGCCATTTCCTATGTAATTATCATCCATTATGATAATGTTCCTTTGTCTTTGAACCACTCTTTGAACCAATCTATGAATCCATGCTCTCGTCCATACTATCCAAGACTCTACTTTCACAACTATCCATAACGTTGACCCATTTATCACTATATTATCATGAAGTCTTGATTAATCCATCAAATTGTACTTCTGCTAATTGAATGCTCTGAATATGTCTTCTCAAACTCTGCAATTTACTCGAAGGATGGTTCTTTGGTTTGTCACAACTATCGCATAGACTCCCCATGTATTAAATTCATATTATCTGGGAGTCTCTAAGTCAAATGGCTCAAAAAAATTATTGCTCTGATGTGTATTCATCATCATCTTCATTGGTAGATTCATCATCTCTCTGAGCTCTGACTTCTTTATTTATGTCCGTGGATTCATCTTTCACTACAATACCTGAAAGTACAATCTCTTGAACATGTTCCTTATTTACCTGTCCTTATTTTCTTTCAGTTATTTTCCAAACCTTTATGTATCTGACATCTTTCTTTTTCTCTATAAAATTTTCTCATCTCGTTTTATTGTCAATATTGCAATCTCTAGAACTTGGTCTTTTTTCACTCGTTCTTCATGTTTTCTTATCCACACTTTCTTACATATGATATCAGTTTTCTCTTTCATGGAAGTATCGATCATGCTTCTACAATCACTAGCTATGTGTCCATAGTTATGACATTTGTAACATTCAATGTTACGTAGGGCCACATAGGCATTTATTTCTTGAACATTTTTTTAATAATCCTTGCAATATGAAACCTTAAATCCAAAGTTAGTACAATAAAAACAATGACCATAAAACATATTTGCATACCTGGGAGTGAATGATCTTCTTTGTGGCGTTGTCCTTCTAAATTTTTTCCTTGACTAGTCATGATCATGATTGAAGATTCTTTGTGGCTTGAACATGGATGGTCTTCTTGAATATGTATCTTCAATAGTTTTCTTAGATTTCGGTTGACCATGTTTCCTTCCTTTGAGTAATTATGCATAACTCTTTCTATTTTCTTCATTCTTCTTTTCCAACAACCTAGAGTGCTTATCTTCATTCTCTATAACTGATGTGGATGTTTCTATCTCTTCAACATTCTTGTTGAGATTGACTATTTCTTTTCTCAATGTGACAACTTCTTCTTCAAGCTTCTCAACCTCTTCTTCTTTTTTTATTATCTAAGACTTCATGACTTCTTCGGTTATTTTCTCTTCTTCAAGATGAATTTTTAATGTGATTATTTCTTCTTCAAGTCCTTTCTCTTCTTGACCAAACTCTACCTCAACCTAGTTTATATTGTTAGTTCTTTCCTTAAGATTATCTGTCAATATATTCTCTCTCATTTCTGCTTCTTCTGTCTGTGCTTCTATGTTGGCTTCCAAATAATGCTTTTGATATTCAAGATTTTCTTCGATCTTTCTCGCTTCTTCTAGTTGAGTTCTTAATTTCTCGATGACATGTTGGGATTCTTCAAAAATATGAACACATTCCTTTTGTTTCATCAATTCTTTCTTGAGTGACTTGTTTTCTTCTCTTAGTTCATCTAAAACATTAATCAATTCTCTCATGATTATGTACTCTTCATGTTCTGAATCTGTTTGACATGGTGAACATAATTATTCTTGATCTGTATCTGCATATTCTTTGGCATTTTTTGAATCTACAATGGGTAAAAAATATATGTCATGTAACTTATCCCAAAGTTCTTTCGTTGATGAACAATTACCAACCTTTTCTCTTACCACATTAGGTAATCCTTTCCACATGAAATCCATTGTTTTTTTATTCTTCTTCAATTCCTTCTTGGATGTTGTCTTTTCCCTTTTTGAACTATCATATCCTGTAACAACTGATAGCCAAATATAATGTCTTTGTGCCTGTAAAAATACTTATGTCCTTCTTATCCACATCTCATACTTAAAACCATTCTGACCATTAAACATCGGTACTCCATTATCAAAATAATCCATGATCTCCTTCCAGTGGTTAAACTGTTTCCTAAAGGAACCAGCTCTGATACCAATTGTTGGAATACTGAGAGGGGGGGTTGAATTAGTAATAGAGAGATTTAATACTTTTTAACCATATAATTCAAGTGTTATATAGGTGTATCATTATCATCCAATAATTGAAGAGTAAATAAACAATGAACAAATGAGAAATCATACACATACACAATACACCAGTGTTTTTACATGGAAACCCAAAGCGGGAGAAAACCACATAATTTTTTTTCTTATATGTCTTGAAGAATTACATTCATTGGAAGCACCAACTTCTTTTGTTTTCCAGCTACAACTGGAAGGAGGTTGTAACCCCCTAGTTTCTTACGCTACAACCTAAGGGAAGCTCCAACTCCCCAATTCTCTATCTACAACTAGAAGGAGGCTACAAATCGAAGGTGGCTACAACCACATGTTCTTGCCCTGTCCAACCACCCTGAAATATAAATGGAAAATGTAGACAACTTGTCACTGTCATTGAATCAACCACTGCCATTGTCAACCTGTCACTATGAACCTATACCAATAACCTGTAACAACCTGTACCAATCAACCTGCACCAAACAACCTGTACCAATAAAATAAACCAACATGTACCATGCATCAAGCATGCATCAACCTTGACTCATCAAGATATTCCAACATTCTCATATATGTGCCAACTCATCAACTACTTGTCTCAACCATGTACTCAACATGTACCTCAACCATATACCAAAGACATACACCAATATAACCATCAAAATTTATCTAACAATTCATTACTCTATCCATAAGCCAAATACCATAAACCCTTACATTAGACCATGTGCCACAACCTCACAGTTATGTAGCCTCAAGATAAACCAACAAGTTTAGCAACACATCAAAACCAAAATACCAATACCCATATGCCAAATACCAACAACAAAATACCAATTGTATCCCTCAACAAATCAGATATATGCAGCGATATGGAACATCCAATACCATCTCAAGAGATAAATGTTATCTCACAAAACATACCTCAAACAAGATGTGCCATATCTCTCATAAATAGACCCCAACCATGTTGTTTTCGTGAATTTTCTTCCGCGCTTTTTTTTTCATGATTTTTTCTGCCTCAATTTTTTTGTTGCAATTTTTCTACTGCACTTTTCCTGCCGCACTTTTCCTACCACACTTTTTCTTCCATAGTTTTTGTGCCACACTTTTTCTGCCACACTTTTCTCTATCAATAATACCTTCCCAAATAACATTTCACAAAATATATATTCAATGATATTCAATAGGTTCAAGTGGGATTAAATGAGAGATATTTGCCTCTTATTTATACTTTCATGTGGCATCTCACTTTTCTTATTTTAGGGAGTTCTCCATTAACTATATTATTTAAATAATTTCTTTTTCAAACACTTTGACTACTTTGACCTTTTGGGGCTTCTAGATGACTCATGAAGGTTTTCCAACTTCACATGGCCATAAATCTCTAAACGTGAGGAGTTATGTGACATTCCACATACCACCGGAAATGGAATGACATGTACTATCCATCTAGAATAGTCTTACCTACAAATATATCAAAACTCATACCATTATCCATCAAACAAACTTGGGTCCATTACCCAAACCTTTGTTCTATCAGAATTCGCTACCAGACTTTCTTCAAGGGTTGAAATCAATGAAAACCAACCCAATTAATCAACATTAACATCTTATCCAACAATTGATTCATTGGTTTAATTGATATAATGGTTATTCACATTTCATAATAACATCCAACACAAGATTTCTAGATAGAATTTACTGTAAATGTCAATACATTCAATAAATATCGAAGAAATTCCAATGTGCAAGGAATCTTGAACAATAGTTGAATTTAAAATATCGTAGCCTCAAGAGTTATGATAACTTGATGATGATTTTTAGCCAAAATTGCACAATGTACCTTCTTTTTCCTTTCCAATCCAATGACTACATCGATACCTCCCATCCAATGCTAGGGGTAATCTTCTTCCCTCTTAGCCCCCTGAGCCACGGAGGGGCCAAGAAAAAAAACAAGAACACAATAGCTCTCAAGATTTCCTCCCAAGGAAGAGCTTTCACTCCTTCTCAAGCTTGAAATCCCCACTCTCATAAGTAAAACACAGTCAAAACAAATTTTGGCAGCATATCAGTACTATCTAAATTGATGATCTATTCCCCTTCTACCCTATTTATTTTATAAGTAATTTCTCATTGACACTTGTCCACATGCACAAGTAATTCAACTTTTTAATTATTTTATTAGTGATTATTCACCCACACACTTGTCTCACTCTCCCCAAGTTGTACAAGTAATTACCCTTTTTATTTTATTTAAAAAACAATTTTCCCTCACATTCACAACGTGTTCCTATTTTTTCTCTTGGTTGTCCTTTTGTTCCCTAATTTTTCATTTAATGAGTGTCTCATAACTAGATATTAGTTAGAGTTGGATTAGAATTCTTCTTCTAGTTAGACTTAGTGGTTGTTTGACTCAAGATACTATTCTATGTGTACACCTATTCTCTCATGTTTTATTTCTTTTTATTTTAAAAAACCCTTTAATTAATTTCATGCACACATTTGCATTTAATCCCACCTTTCAATTTATATTCATTTTTTTCTAGAGTTTGATTTTATTTCAATTCCTTTAATTTATTTAATATTTTTATTTAGTCTCTCATTTAAAATTAGACTTAGACTTAGTCTTAAACTTAGGATTAGACTCTTGTTAGGCTTCTGGTTTATAATTTACTAATTAATTAATATTATGTTCTAACAAAGTTTAATTATTTCATTAAGTTCTCTAGTTCATCTAGATTTATTGAATCACAATTTAATTACGCGACGTGCCCTTCAAGATGCACCTCTGTGATCCAAGGGTGAAACTCTCCTTTGATTGGTTTTGGAATTTTATCCAACCCTTGGAGTCAACACTCCACTCGTTCGACATTGTAAGAGACTAAGGGCTTCTACAGAATAAGGATTCTGCCTTATTGTGTTCCCTTTAGATTTCCGCGTGAGAGACTTTGTTAGTTTACCCTCATGGAATCATGTACCTATCGAACTATGTAATCGTTAACCTATAGTTCAGGAAACGACGGGAGTGCTAGTAGGTTGTGATTCCATACATCTCCCTCAAATGTTTGGTTTCGGTGCATGGCCCCTTTACTCCTTATTCGAGTTGAATTAGCAATCATCGCCAAGCCTGCATCCACTGATAAAAACAATGCCAAACTCCATATATATAAATCAATCATAGATCACATGTATGTAAAATTAAATACTCAAACAAAATGTAATCCACTCCCTAACTCAATCTATAGTCGAAGGAAGTCCATTGATGTCGTCAACATCCTTAACCTATCATATGTCCTGCACACTTAGGAGAACTCGTCAATAATATTTTTCAATACATATACATCTGAAATTACTATAAGTCACAATACATCATCCTTATCATATATAAATCATAATCGAAACGAAATCATAATGTACCATAACAATATCACTTGCACACAATTTTCCTCAGGGAATATGTCAATATAAGTGTCATCAGTAAAATGGGATGTTGCATGATGTGCTTAGAGGAGTTGTTATTAACTCCTCTGATATGATCGAATGAGTTGTTACTAAATATTCTTATCTATATTAAGGAAGTTGTATTCTTATGCTACAATTTATCCTTTCCAGGATGGTACCTAAGTGTTTCACCACAAATTGACACTGAGCATTGTCTACTATTAACTTGGCATTTGCGAGGAGAAGCTTGCCATGTCTTGATAATTTCAATAATTCTTATAATTGTTTGATCATTAATTTTTATTTCCAAATAAAATGATCTAAATTTATCCTGTCTGCAGGTTCAAACATGTCACCATGAAAGAATACAATGATGAAAGTAATGGGGGCTGATCCATCTAGCATCTCCCAACAGACAATAGAGACAGAAAGTGTCGGGACCGTATATGATGATATGTTGGGACTTCTAGATAAAGATGGAGAAACCTTAAAATGAGGAGAAGTATATTATATGTTTAAAAAATCAAACTTCTCTGTGGAGGCAGAGGAAGTAGCTAAGATCCAAGTGTTTGGGAACATTAGAAAATCAACAACTTTTCAGGGTGGCAACACATCTGGTAGTTTTCCCTTATGGGGACACCATTTATTGGATTTTGACAAGAATAGAAATAAATAGTCAATATGTATATAATGAAAGAAAAAACCTATAGCTTCATTCATGTCTGATGATTTAGCTAAGTGATACCATATTGAATATAAGAACAAAATAATGGACATTCAAATCCTCAGCAATTTGGATCTTTCACCAAATGATTTATTCCTCGCATGGTATAAAGCAGATAAAAAGTTCAAATATTGGCCCAAGAGTCGATACCCAATGACCACTTTGAGGAAACCCTAACAATATATGGTAGCCATGTTGTGCAAGTTGTACAGGGAACCAGATGCAACTCATTTCCCCCTATCATACATGCCCCTAATTTATTTTTGTGCAGATGTGGGGGTATCATTCAAATGTGAAGACATATTTTCTAGAAATATCAAGGCTTCCATTTCTGCAGTTACACAAGCACAACCAGGAAGCTTCCCCGGTTTCCATATGTTTTCATATCTTCTAGACATAATGTGTATCGCTCACAAGTACCCAAACATGGGGTGTATTTGGTTTCCCGTTGATGTTTCTATCGACATCTACTATAATGTTCTTTGGGAGCACAAATACCAACAAAACTATTGAAGAATTTGCAAGCACTTCATTGCCCCATTGTATGAATTTATTTTTTGCACCTCTTCACCTTGTATGACAGACAAGGCCATAATATTCATAAGAAGGATTGGGAATTGGTATTTAATGGACCACAATACCTATATAATAATATATGGTATGATGAAACCACCCCATTTACTCCCTAGGTTTTTTCATTACAAACTTGTGCTTCGGGAAGTGGAATATCAAACTATAATACATGGGGTTCGTCCACTACCTCTTTACATTGGCAATTGTTTCTTTGAAAACACCGAGAAATATCCAACAAAAGTGGATATCTTACTTTCCTACCACTTTGGAGAGGAAATATTAAGGAGACACAACCCTAATAACATGGTCAAAGAGCACTTCAATAACATGAGAAACATGTATGAGTACACCACTGAGTTATTGGAAGAAAAAGAGGTGCATCAAAATGATAAAACTTATGACAAATTTATATTCAATAGGAGGGGCCAAATAAAAGGAAGGATCACATATGAAGAAGTTGCAAGATAGGCGGCCAGAAAAGAGGCAGAATGAGATGAAACAGAGAGATTTTCCCCCATCTATGTCTCAACTCATTCATGCTCCACAAAATAGGAGGAAGGGGCACCAACATATAAAAGGAGAAGAGATAAAGATAAGGTGTTGAAAAGGAGGAATGATACAAAAAATAAACAAAAAATAGAAGTTGACAAAGCGAAAGCCAGGGAAGAAAATGAAGCAAAATCTAAAGATGAAGCTAAAGAAAACTCTTAAGCTAAGGTGAAAGCTAAATCCAAAGCAAAAGCTTCTACAGAAAAAGAAAAGGACCTAGTTGAAGCAGCAAGAGTGGAAATATAATTAGAAGAGAAAGAAGCAACAGATAAAGATGATGAAGAAGAAATATAGAATAAAATTGTAGATGATAGAGAGGGTGACACACACCCGCTGGAATTGGATATCCCTAGAACATCCACCGCAAGTCTAGTAGAGGAAACAACAAGTAGTGGTTCGGGCCTCGGGACCTGGGAACCTTTTCGGTCGGCAGAAATATTGGATCTACGAATTTGCATATACAATAGTAAAACCTGGAGAAACATGCAATAAAGAGTGAAAAAGGTTCCAACAATAGAAGGATCCCCTTTTTCAGTGGTTACTCAAGTCCTTGTCACGAGAGATGTCAAGGAGGACCCTGTGGTAACAACTAGGGAAGGATTTTCATGTATGGATGCAACCGTAGACAATATAAAGAGGCTATTCCAACAAAAATAAGAGAAAGAGGTGAGGATCAGAGAGCTAGAAGAGAGGATCTAACAAGTAAAGATTTATGACATGAGTCTTCTCAACTTTAAGGCCAGTGTGGAAAAAGTAAGGAATGATTTATAAGGTGCCATAATTTACATGTATTCCAATCTAAATATCTTCCAAAATGTTATTGCAACAATTATTAACCAAAACAACTGGATACAAATGCAAATGACACAATACAACACTATCCGTGAAGGTATAGATGACATTGATACCTTGATAGAAGAGAATCTCGATGCACCTTCGGAGCTATATAGACCCTCAAAATGAGCAAGAAAAACATACTTGTATGCATTATATCATTTCCAGAAGGTAGGGAAAAAGGAATATAAAGAAGTAACCAAGGAAATAAAGATATGTTCAAGGAATCACAAATATTCCCATGAGATGATAAGGAATTGGTGTCTCCCAAGATTAGATGAGCTAGGGAATAATTTGGTCACAAACGAATTAGTGAATGAAATCCAAGACAACACGAATCGAAGGAGACAGATAGTAGAAGAGGTAACCTTTGTGTCTACCGATAACATTGACCAATATCTATTACAGTCGGTGAAGCTTCACACTATGATATAGGATTACACAACAAGACTAGAGAAGGATATGATCTCCCTTTATTACAACAACGCCATCATCGAAGAAACACTGGAACAAGTGTCATACATAATAATCAAGCCACTATATAACCAATTGGATTTTTGGAGAACTTATCTCTGAAGTAAAAGTTCATAGGGAAAGGAAAAATGACTTTTTTTCTTTCGTCCTTTTCCTAACAAATTCAAACTTCATCCTTTATACCACTTTTCATGAGTAAATAGAATATGAAAAATTTTGTAACTTCCTCTTCAAGAAGAAGGAGAAAAGACAACTAGGAGTTACTAGTTTTTGTATAAAATAGAATAGAGGCTCCTTTGAATTGGATTTTTTTTTGGCTTTTCAAGCATTGTATAGACCCAAGAACGTTTTTGAAAACTTATAAAGTGTTAATGAATATTGAGAATCCCTCAGGGCCAACATATTATAGAAGGAGTTCTATGTAGAAACAAATCGAAGCTTTGAACTAATTTAAGTGAAGATAATTGTTGTTTATATGGACATAAGAATGCTTTGTTTGTTGTAAACTAATTCTTATACAATCCTTGTCATTCTGCAGTTATTGATATTTCTTTGAATAGTTTAATTCCTTGATATTTGTGGGTTATTACAGTATATGTTGTTTTGTTCTACACTAATCTGATTATACACATATGTATGTGATTGTCTCCAATATTCCTCTTTTTTTACATCTAACTCTATAAAAGTTGTGTAAAGTTTTGGTTGCATTATAACTCATCAGTTACTCTAGTGTGCTCCTAGATAGGATAGGTTAGCATAGATTAGAAATAGAATAGTTGTATTAACATACATGGTATTCATGTACATCTATGCATTCCACCAACCCACTTCATCGGTACACTGGGCCATAACTGGTACGAAAACCAAAAGACAACAATAAATGGAAGTCGGGCCAAATTCCAGATGGGGATCCTAATCCAAATGGTGCATAGTATAATTGGGACCATATACCATAGATTTATCCTTCCTATTGTTGGGTGAAGTGGAACCCTTCAACATAATTGGAACTAGGAGGGACATATTTTATGGCTTATATGCATGAAATAAACAATAACCAAAATTAGTTTTCCACAAGTAATCCCAACTCTCAACATACCTTTTTCCCTCAGGTTGAGTTTGAACATGAAGTTACATATGAGGACTCAAATCCTAATTTTAGAAGTGCCTCAGGTAGTCTCTAAATACATACTGAGACTTGTTTTCACATACCACAAGCAGAGCTTCATGAAACCCATATAATTACACATTCTTACACAAAATTGCTTGGAAAATTACCTACAACCTCTAAACTCCCTAGGAGAAAAGTGACCCGTGTAGAATGTACAAATACAGATCCATATTTTATGTTGACTCTGTAGACGACCTTATTGAAATTGTGTTACAATAGGTCCCGGTATCTTTGAGCAGAGCTATGTGTTTCCTAATTGAACTTGAAGAATAATTTGAAGGTGAACAACCAGAAATCACCATAGAAAAAATAATGGGGGAAAACAGGATTCACAGAGAAGTTATACCACGATGGAGATCCCAAGGAGCTCTCAATATGGGTAGACAAATTTATGAAATTCCAAGGAATTTTGATAAAATCTTACCGAAATTTGACCCAAACAAACCTGTATCCCCGAAAGACCATGTAAATAATTTGTTTTTGGCCATACATCTTCTATGTGTTCAACATGATGACATAGTGTGTAGGTTATTTCCATATATGTTTTTTGGGAAAACCTCAACTTGATATTTCAGCTTACCTATCAAGTCTATTACAGATTGGGATAGCTTTGTAAGGCTCTTTTTGAGAAAATTTTTGGAAAGAAAAACATATGTGTCCCTACACAATGAACTAGAAGCCACTGTAATGGACAAGAGGGAAACTGTGAAAGATTTTAATCAAATATTTCTTAATGTTTTAATTAATTTTCCTCATGATGTTTCTCTCACTCAGTCATTAGCCATTGAATATTATACAGATGCATTAAACCCTTCCGTAGGGATGTTTGTAAAATGATCTAAAAAAAATACTTTATCCTTAAATTTTGATGAAGCTGAGACTGTGGAAAGAGAGTTATATGCATATGAGAAACATATGCATTATGAAGAATCTAAGTCGGATGGGAAGAAACCACTGCTATTAACTCATCCACATAAAAGGGAATCCAATCGTATCGATAATGTGGTCAAAATTGTTAATAAATTATCTAATGAAGTTGTGGAACTTAAGAAGAATTTTGTTGAAGGAGCATCGAAGCCGTGAAATTTCCTCCCATTTTTTGAAGAAACCAGAAAACCCTCCACAACTTCCTAAACCACCACACATGGATTTCAACTTAGATAGTTTCAGTAACAATAATTGTTTCTATTATCATCAAAATAATCACCCTGAATGAACATGTCCTCAATGGGTCAACCCTATTACCCTGGTGATAAACTAGTTGCTAGCTGAACATAATTTAGATGATGAAAGCCATCCACAAGATCCTTCTAGTGATGTTGATGAAACTCCCCCAAAATCAGCTATTCCTTTTTGGGATTCGTGTGTAGAATCAAATTATGAATATATTAAATAAATTATTTCCATAGATACATAGGTTGTTAAAGCTGCAACTCCAAAAAAATATAACTTAAGTAGAAAAGGTCCACTATATAACCCACCATCTTCCAAAGAACATAACATTCCCCTTAGTAAAATAACACATCCCCTTGTTCTCCCAAAACAAAGTAACACAGTTCTAGAAAAAAATAATAATAAATTTGCAATGCAGGAGCATCGTTGGCAAGCACGTGGAGAAAGACCTATCAGCATCTGGGAATCTGTACAGAAGCTAATTGCTAGTAGTCACAACAGATATTTTGAATTCCACCTTTAATCAATGCTGGAATTAATCGCTTGAGACACGGTTGAACTTCGGTGCTGGAAAATCCTTTGAGTCACGATTGAATGATTATGAGCGAAGTGGGAGTTTCCACTCGTTCTTCGATATTTTAGCTTTATAACATCGCTGGAAAAGATGGTAAATGATGATGTTTGTACGATTTTCTGATTGTTGTTTTTGAGTTGAATTTTTCCTTGCTGTCCTAATCTGAATTTATTTCTTTTGATAGAGATAACTGCTTCTACCAGTGTGTCACCATTGTTGGCAGCCAATTCAATTTTTTCCATTACACTATAAGCTACCTACACCTATGACTTCTGAACTTCAAATTACCGTCGCATTTTGTAAATAGACGATATTTTCATCCCTTGCGACATTTGCAAATCGGTCTCCATTTAGTTTTCACGACTGTAAGCATGAAAACTCCTCCATCGTTATTTGAACTGTCATGATCTTTGCATTGATATTTTGAGTGGCACTTACCTTTGTTTTATCATTAAGTTGCTGTAAGGCTTTTCAAACTATGCCTTTTTGTCTATTCTTACTTTGATTGCACAACTGGATTTTATTAAACTGGTAAGACATTGAGCATGAAAATTTATGTTTTTGAGACTTGCCTAGTCATTGAATTACATAGGGATCATGGTTTATTTTTGTTTTTATGTATATGATATGATCCTTATTATTATAAGCTCTTGGCTTGTCAAATGTTATGAAATCGATTGTCACAATGTTTTATAAACGTTTGATTACACACTTATACGATGGCACATATTTAACTTTTGGGT
>JZKD02S0300471.1:181705-211912 GCA_000966675.3 Picea glauca | reverse complement strand
CTCCATAGTGGTGGTATAGAGTGATCTGGAAACACACCAACAATTTCGGGAGTAAACTGCCACCTAGTCTAGTCTCTCGGGCAGTTACAGGAGTCAATTGCCACCTACCTGAGTTAACTAGTCTATCAGCCTTCAGTTAACTGAATGAAACATAGTGAAGTGAGGAGGAGATTAGGGAATCATGGGTGATGTTCTAGTCTGGTGATGACCCCAAGGACAATGTGTATTAGCTGGTGATGATCCCAATGTTGCATGGTGATAATCCCAATGTAGCATCTAGACTCCACTCGACTGATCAAACTGAAGAGAATATTCTCCCTAGAGGAATATTATTCCTAAAATATAGGACACTGAATAATGACTAATAAACATAGGAAAAACCTTAGGAAAAATAAATCCTAGATGTGTGTGAAGTAACTCCAACACCCCCCCTGAACATCACTATGATGAAAATAAAGAATGGGTCCCGACAACGAGGCCATGTTAGGTACCCAAATACAAAATATACATTGAAATAAAGCTAGGAAAGAGGGAAAACCTCATGGGAACCCCCCCCCTCAAAGTACAATGTATGTAAAAAAAATAACTGATAGTTGCTAGGCAACTGTGTCCTTCACTCCAAGATGAATTCATAGCGAATGGAACTTATTCTCAATGAAGGTCTTGGTGAAGATGTCTGTAGTATGTTCTACTGAAGGAAAAAACTACAGGTTGATGATCCCCTCCTATACTAAGTCCTATATGTAGTGCATGTGGATCTTGATGTGATTCATCTACTTCTTTTGAATTGGATCTCTACAGAGCTTCATAGTGCTATAGTTTTCACACTAGATAACGATCGACCAATGAAATGGAATGCCCAATGCAGTGATAAAATATTGTAGCCACATATCTTGAAGATAGAGAAATATCATCCTTCTTCTTTCTCGACCAATAGATAGTCTCGGAACCAAGATTGAGTGAGTAACCAGATGTGAATTTGCAATCAATGTTATTTCCAGCCCAGTCAGAATTAATGAACCTGATGAGGTCCAATGTAGAGTTTGTTGAATAATGAATCCCAAAGCCGATGGTGCCCTTTATGTATCGAAAGATACGCTTTGCAGCCTTCCAATGTAGCTCATGCAGATTCTGCATGAAACTAGAGACTGCGCCAACTCCATAGGAGAGGTATGGTCTGGAGTGTGTGACATAGACCAATTTACCCACTAGTTGTCTATACAGTGTGTTTTCAACCAGTGGATTTTCCCTGCCATCCTCAAGCTTAACTCTTGATAAGAAAGGAGTCGAAGCATACTTCTAGTTTGTCATGTGAAATCTCTGAAGGAGATATCATGCATACTTATCCTGAGACAGTTTGATGCCTGATGCATCTTGACTGATCTCAAGTCCAAGGAAGAAGTGTAGTGGACCCATGTTCATCATAAAGAACCTCTCATGCAGAATCCTCTTGACTGCAACAATCGATGAAGCCAAGAAATTGGTGATCAACAAATCATCAACATACATAAGTAGGAGTAGAAGTGAGTCAACAATCCTGAGCATATAAACATTTTTGTATGACCTACAACGTAAAAAGTTCTATGACAAAAGGTAGGAGTCCATCTTGTCATACCATGCCCTTGGAGCCTTCTTGAGGCCATACAGAGACTTCTTTAGTCAAAATACCAAAGATGAATCCTACATAAATCCCTTGGGTTTCTCCATATAGATCTCTTTAGAGAGATCATCATGAAGAAATTCATTCTTCATGTCCATCTGATGGAGTTCCCATCCCTTGGTTGTCATAATAGAAATTTCCAAATGTATGGAATCCATACCCACTACTGGAGCGAAGTTCTCATTATAGTAAATAACATGCACCTGTTGAAGCCTTTGGAAACTATAATGGCTTTGTATCTACTAATAGTTCCATCTGCTATGCTCTCAGTCTTGTAGACCCATCTGCACCTGACAATTTTCCTTCCAAAAGGAAGGGGAACCAGATCCCAAGTCTAGTTTTCGATGAGGAACATGTACTACTCCTCCATGGTGGATTCCCAAAAGGGTTTTCCAACAGCCTCACCATAAGACTGTGGACCTGAAGACTAAACCAAGAAAATATGCCTGCGTGGAAATGGTTTAGTGGTAGTGAGTGCAAGAGGAGGATACTCGAAATCATATTGAGTCCTCCTAGTATCAACTAGATCCCTAACAAGATCCCCTGCATCCTAAAGAGTAGTCTGAGGTCACTTGGGCCTTAGCTCTGGCTCTACATATGAATATGGATGAACTGACTCTACATATGAATGTACGGACTCTGTATCTCAATCATCTGAATCCTATGAATCATAAATCTCATCTAAATAAGAGTCATCATGTGCATGCCCATCATCTCTGATAGGTGGAAGGATAAAGGTGTATGCATGTGGTTTTTAAGGTGCATATGAGACACTTTCCTTGAATTGGACACTTTTCTCAATGATGAGCCTGTACGAAGAAATATCAATAAGTTTGTATCCCTTCACACCATTGGGGTATCCAACAAAAATACACTAAGTTCTATGTGGATCAAGTGCCTTCCTCTTTTCAGAGGGAATCCAGGCCCATGCACGTGAACCGAAAATACAAAAGTGGGTCACTTCCAATTTGAGGCCGCTCCAAGGCTCGTAGGGGTTCTTATCCTTGACAGATATATGGGGAGATATGTTTTGGATGTAGGTTGCAGAATTAAGTGCTTTGGCCCATAATATTTGTGAAAGTGACTTTGCATGTAGCATGCAAGATGTCATCTCTTTTAGAGATCTATTTTTCCTCTCATCAACTCCATTTTGCTGCAAAGTATAGTGAACTATGTGTTTCAAATGAATCCTTGCCTCATGAAAATGATTATGCATCTCATGGTTGACATACTCTCCCCCATTATTAGTTCAAAGGATTTTGATTTTCTTTGTTGACTGTGTCTCAACAGGGCTTTGAAATATTTGAGGTGTTGAAATACCTTTGATTTTTTCCTGAGAAAGTAAATCAATGTGAACCGTAAGAAATCATCAACAAAAATGAGCATGTACCTTGATTTGTTGATTGATGGATGCGTAAAAGGGCCCATGAGGTCACTATGGATCATATCTAAAGGAGAGGAAGCTTGTCAAGTCTTTCCTTTGTCAAATTTCTCTTGAGGGTGTTTTCCAAGAACACATCCCTCACAGATTCCTTTGGAGAAATGGATGTCCGGTAGACCATCAACCAATACTTTCTTTCTAATTGGTTGCATATATCTAAAATTTAAATTATTGAACCTTTCATTCCATATCCTACTGCTTTCATCAGCACGGGTAAGTAGTAAAGAAGAATCTAGTTCAATAAATTCAGAAAATGTGTAAATCGTAGATTGATGATTTACCTCACTAGTAGCAACCCTCAAATTGGTTTTCATGTCATAGATATCCATTTCATCAGTTGTGAATATGAATTTATTTTTGGTGCCAAAAATTTTCATCTGATACATGAAGAGAAGATTGACGAAAAGTTTGGGAATGTGCAACACATTCTCAAAGCTTCCATTTGTGAGTTCAATCCTTCCTTTGTCGGTGACCTTGACTGGGGAGTTGTCCCCCATCAGAATAAGAGGACCTTTGCATGCATCCAATTAATAATATACCTCTTTTGTGGCATCCATCTGGTGTGATGATCCTAAATCTATGATCCAAGCATCGAGAGAGGAGTTGATGGAAATCAAGGCATGGCTAGAATTGTCTTTCTTGGGATTCTTATCTTCTGGATTCTTCTTCTTGGCACCCTCGGGGATGTGATATCCAAGGTTTTTTTTTTAAGTATTTGGGTCATTATATCTATATGTTTCTACATGCATGAGGATTTTGGGTGGAATCCTTTATGGCAGTATGTGAATTTCTCCCCTTTTCTTCCCTTTCCACCTTTGGATCTGGAGGCATCATTGAAGGGTTTTGAGTAACCTTCCTTCTTTGGATTTGCATGATATTTCCTTTTGTATTTATCTTTATATTTTTTATATTGATGACCACTACCATATTTCATAGTAAGTGCATGCGCCTTTAGGCCTTTGATTTTTCCCATGTTGATGAGCTTGGTTTTCTCTTGTGTTAGATATTCGATAAATTCTTCAAGAGAAGGAATCTTCCAGGTGGATCCAGAGGCAAATTTGACTGAATGGAATATGGATACAAACAATGAGAACTCAAGACCAAGTTTGGAGAGACTGGTGAGAACCATTTGTTTCTCATCCTTAGATTTATCAACCTCGCAAGCCTTGAGTTGCGACAATAAATCCTTATATTTGTTAAAGAAATCTTGGAGAGTGTTGAATATTTTTGGATCCAATATGAGAAATTCCACCTCAAGAACGTGTCCCCTCATCTCATCTTTTTTTACAAAAATATCTTCCATGGTGGTCTAGGCTTCATTGGGGGTTTTACAGGAAGATATGTGAAAGAGGAGATCAGAAGAAATGAGACTTCAAATTGTTCTAAATGCTTCATCCATTTGATTTAGATACTTGTATTTTTCTATGGCTAGTGTTGGATCTATATCTATGTTCATGGCTAACCTGTATGATCCTCTGCATCAAAGATGCATGATCATCTTCTCCTTCCATGCAAAGAAGTTGTAAGGTGTAAGAATGAAATCTTTTGGGAATTCTATTTTTCCGTTGTCTTCAATCTTTGGTACCTGCAAAAAAAAATTGGTGTGCCTTTTCCATAGAAGTCCATTGTCTCTGATACCTTGTAAATTTTTATAACCTGCAAAAAATAGATCTAGTTGGGAATTGACATACACAGTTGCAGAGAAAATAAAAGAAAATAGAAGTAGGAGAGAAAGAATAGAAGAATTCTCATTAATGAGATGAATACATGATATACGGTGTATAACTCAACCAATGCGCACTAGAGGAGAATACAATTATCCATAGTGGTGGTGTAGAGTGATTTGTTAACACACCAACAATTATGCGAGTAAACTGCCACCTAATCTAGTCTCTTGGGCAGTTACGGGAGTGAACTGCCACCTAACTAAGTTAACTAGTCTATCCGTCTTCAGTTAACTGACTGAAAAATGAGTGAAGTGGGGAGATCAGGGAATCATGGTTAATGTGCTAGTTTGGTGATTATTCCAAGGAAAATGTGCATTAGTTGGTAATGATCCCAATGTTGCATGGTGATAATCCCAATGTAGCATCTAGAATCCACTCAACTGATCAAACTAAAGTGAAAAATGAAGAGAATATTCTCCCTGGAGGAATATTCTTCCTAATATATAGGAGACCTAATAATGACTAATAAACATAGTAAAAACCTTAGGAAAACTAAATCCTAGGTGTGTGTGAAGTAACTCCAACATTTCTTACCAATTCATAAATGTTCCGAGATTCAGTGATTGATGATGAGGTACATCAACAAGAGTTGAAAAATTATCAAGAAGAAACTAATAAGGTGAAGAAAAATTGCATTCCGAAGAAAATTTTGACTCTTGAAAATTTATTTGATTTATAATCCAAGTTTCGGAGGCCAGCCAATCCGAAGACCAAAAACTCCATATGATGCATTTCTTGGTCAATTTGGGAACACCTGAACAACCTAAATATGTTAACTTAGGAACTTGATGTTCATATTCATAGGAATACACATTCACACAATTATTCAAGAAATATTGAGATGTTTTTGCATTGGTGTATGATGACTTGAAGATATATGATATGTGAATTATACAACATGTGATCCCCATCAAAGAAGGGATCAAACTATTCCAACATAAGCTAGGAAATATACATGCAACTCTCGAACCTCTGATTCAGAAAGAACTCAAGAAGTTATTAGATGTCCAAATCATTTTCAAAGTGAGAAATTTGACTTGGGTCTCTAATGTGGTTCCCATGACAAAAAAGTCGAGAGAAATAAGAATTTGCATAGATTTCTGGAATATTAATCGTGCTTTCGACAAAGATAACTATCCAATCTCCCCAATGGAACAAATCCTACAACTCGTCTCTAAATCTCAGTGATTCTCTCTACTAGATGGATTCTTGGGATACAATTAGGTTCTTGTGGCTGAACCATACCGATTAAAGACCACTTTTTGAACTAAATGGGGGACTTATGCTTATATATGGATGCCCTTTGGTATAAAGAATGAAGGAGATACCATTTAGAGCGCGATGTACATTTATTTCAAGGGGTTTATCAGTCAGAGTGTGGGTGTTTACCTTGATGATGTCACTATTTATTATAAAAAGAGAGAAGACCACCCAAAACATATTGAACGAATTTGTGAACGGTGTTGAAAGTATGGGATTTATCTTAATCCCAAGAAAACTATATTCATTGTTTCAGAAGGTATTTTATTAGGAAATGTTATTTATAAAGAAGATATTTCAGTGGATCCAAAGAGAATCAATGCCATTCTAAAAATTGCTCCACCTCCGAACAAGAGGTCCATGCAATCATTCTTCGACAGAATCAATTTTGTAAGAATATTTGCTCCATATTTTGTTGAAATTGTGAAACCTTTACAAAAAATGATTAAAAGGGATGTTCAGTTCAAATGGACATTATTGGAGAAGGGAACATTTGAAAAAATTAAAACCACTATAGCCAATGCACCATCTCTCTAGAGTCCTGATTTTTCCAAATATTTACTGCTATATACATCCACATTCGATCACTCATTAGCATCGATGCTCACACAAAATGATGAACAAGGAGATGAATACCTTGTCACATTTATGAGAACTAGGTTACAAGGTGATAAAATGAATTATCCTTCGGTGGACGAGAAAGACTTTGTTGTCCATAAATAAATCAAGTAGTTCAAACCTTATATCCTAAAAAATAACACTAAAGTCATCGTCCCACGTCTAGAAGTAAGGTCCATGTTTGTTAAAAACAAACTTGGGGAAAGACGAGGAAATTGGATGACAACTTTACAAGAATATGACCTCAAATTCAAACCAACCAATATTGTGAAAGGTCAAGGCTTGTGTAAATTAGTGACACGAGAATTTGATGTTGAAGAATAAGAGGAGGATGGTTGGCAAGATGAACCTATAATGTATACATAATAGGTTCCATATGTTCCAACCATTTAAGGATCATGTTACAATGATATTAAATATTATCTGCAATATGGCACCACTCCAGACCATCTTAATGCTAAGAAGAAAAAAGCGCTACAACTGAAATATTTACAATATCAGTTGTTACATGGTATCTTGTTCACAAATAATTATGATGGAGTATTACTCGGATGCTTCGAAAAACAAGATGTTGATAATGTCCTAAAATATATGCACGATGGAACAGTTGGTGGTCATTTATTAGGAGACACAATGACCCACAAAGTGCTGAGAGAAGGATGCTACTAGCCCACACTCTTCAAGGATGCTCATGTGTACTCAAGGAGATGCGAAGCATGTCAAAAATCTATAGGGAGGGAATGTAAAGTCGCTCTTCCTCTCCAACTAGTAGCAGTGGAAGAACCTTTATAGCAGTGGCACCTAGATATCATTGGTGAGATAAATCCTCATTCCTCCAAACAACACATGCATATTATGATCATGGCTAATCATTTCACGTGTTGAATTGAAGCAATACATTTAGTCAAACTAAATGAGTACGTAGTGATAAATTTTCTTGAGAAACACATTATCACAAGGTTTGGAATTCCTAACTCTTTATTCTTTGATAATACTACTTACTTATCCTCCTTGAAATTATTTGAGTATGCATTGGAAAAGGGGATTATTTTAAAATAATCAACCAATTACCATCCCCAAGGAAATGGCTTAGAAGAATCTAAAAACAAGAACATCATCTGTAGCCTTAAACAAACTATAGTGGATCACCAAAGAAATATTCACAATACATTAAAAATTTCTCTCTGGGTGGATCGTGTCATCCCCAAAGCTTCCATTGGAAATTCACCTTACTTTCTTATGTATGGGAAATAATTCATTCTTCCCTCAAACATATACCTACCTTCCCTACATCTTACACAACAGTCCCGAGGAAGAGAATACCCTGTCATCCAAATTCATATCGATACCTTGTTGAACCTTGAGGAAATATGTGAAAAAGCCAAAAGAAAGTTTGAAGCTCACCAAAAAATGTTGAAACATTGGTTTGATAAGAAATCTGCAGGTGAAAAAGAATTCCAAGTCAGGGACTTAGTCTTAAAATTGGACAAGCCACATGAAGATAAAGGGAAACATTCAAAATTTCAACAACTTTGGCTTGGCCCTTACCTCATTAAAGAAAAAATTGGCCAAGTCACTTTTCGATTACAAAACCTTCAGGGAGAAGTCGAATCTCTCCGTATAAATGACCAAGTCCTGAAAAAATATATCAGTTAGCCATTGAGGCTACAGGTCACTTGTACATAAATAAATCTTGATTCTATTTTTCATTTGTTTTTGTTTCTTTAGTTAGGTTGGTTTTCCTAATTTGTTTGATTACTAGGATTTTTTTTTCTTTATTCTTCTTGATGACTGCCTTTGTGATTTTTGAATTATCACAACTTAAATCAAGTCACATGTCTAAATGTAGGACATATGGCATAGAAATCCTAAACATCTATGTCATACAATGTTAGATCCATGTAACAACCCTCTAGTGAACTAAACCGAACATCAATGTGTAAACAAATACCATGAATGTAACAATTTTTTTTGTTAATCATAGAATGACTTTAACATAACTCAACTAAATTGAGAAATTCAAACATGCGAATAAATAAATATATATTACCTACACAAAAATACATATCCATTAGTCAATAACTAAATTATGTTCTAACATAATTTCTAAATATTTTATCTAACAATTAAGTTACATAAGCAAAACCATCTTATTACATTAGTTGAGGTTGCACAACTTGCGCAACCTTTAGACATGCTATTATGATAGAACAGTGAACACGGTGCCCACCAATGTATTCATTGAATCCAATGACTATATATCAAATACCAATCCCAACGAGCACAGGTGTGGGTTGCAGGCATCCGGGATTGTACTAATATAAGAATTTCAACGATAGTATTTTACGATCACTTCAATGCACTCATAACTTCGAGTCCTTAATCATTATTTCACTATGGTTTAGGAGTAACATGTCATTGTTCTTCTGGAGAGCTCTCAACTAAAATTTCTATGCATTTTGGAAATTACCTATCACTGCGTACAACTGGAAATAAGCCTCACATATATATATATATATATATATATATATATATATATATATATATATATATATATATATATATATATATATATATATATATATATATATATATATATATATATAAACAATGTAGTACTTCAAATGAGTCCGACAACATAATTTTAATCAGGTAATCCGATTTCATTTTTATGCCCAATTATACAAATTAAAGATAGTACTATTTACTAGCACAGCAGCAAAATAGCTGTTGGTGAACGCCGAAAGACTAAGAATATGAAACAAATCCTTAAAAGAATATATTAAATTTTATTATCTATTAACAAATAAATTGTTGGGCTTCATTTATCTAGTGTTAATATTTTAATTTTTGTTAATCACTTACGTGGCACTCAGTTAGCTATCAAAGCAATTTTTAAATATGATTAGGTAAATGTAAAAAAGTAAACACATAAACTAATGTCTTTATAATAGCTAGAAAGTTAATGATTGAAATCACAGCCATTTATTTTTTGTGACTACTAAGAATATTCCAGCGATATTTAATCTTGTCCATAGAAAAATTATTAAGCACTAAACCTTTATTAAGTCTGCCCATTGTCAATAGGTATACGCCTTTCGACGTAACAATGTACAAGAATATACAACATACAAAAAATTACCCACGAGAACATTAGATATATGCAAAAAAAAAATCTGTTAAAAGACTCCAATTAGTTTACATGGATATAAGTCGATTCCACCATTCGATCTACGCATAAAATTTTGATAAAATAACACATGTAATTTTCAGTAATACTATGTCACTTATCAATAATATTCCCGTACTTAAAAAGAAACAACCAAGGATTCTACTAATTAACAAAAATAATCATATATTTAAATACCATGACCAAGGAGTGTTGATACGTGAGATTGATCTTCAATATGGAATAAGCTTGTGAATTTATTTTTTCTTTTACCGGTAAATCAAATTAAATGAATTCACGAGTACCTCCTAGTGAATAGTGAATAGTAGGGTACTCTTCTTCGCCTTATCCACCAAGACACAAAGGAGTTACACACAAAGTTTTAGATTCAAAAAAACTAGCTCAACCTTGCCCTACCAAGGAGAGGCTTCCACCTCTTGCAAAAAACTTGTAGCCCAACTCACACAAGGAAACTAGTCACATGAAAATTTCACAATATTTCAGTTATCCAACAATAGGGTGCCTACTCCTTCCTTACTATTCTTTTTATAAGAATTTTCACCTTGACACTTGTCATCTCATGCATAATTAATTAAATTTTAATAATCAATTGAGATATTATTCACCCTGAACACATGTCACTCTTCCTTCAAGTTGCACATGTTTTATTTCTTTTTAATTTAAATAATTTGAATTTTTCCTCACCTCTTCAATTAGTTCCTAGATTTTCTTCCAGTTGTCCCTTAGTTCCCCAATTTCTTTTTTATTGTGTCTCCTAACTAATTTTAGTTGGAGTTTGATTAGGACTGTTCTCTTAGTTAGGCTTTAGAGTCTAGATTGACTAAGGATTCTAACTATATGTTGACAACCCATTCTCTCATGAAACAGTTTATTTTTATTAAAAATGTTTTTATTAATTCCATGCACACATTGTGCACATGTCTTAATTTTTGTTCTCTCTTTTCTAGATTTTAATTAATCTAATTTCGCTTAGACCCATTTCTCTAAAATTTTATTAAGAATAATAATTGGACTTAGATTTATTATGTTTCCAGATTATAAATTTGTATAAATTTATATTCTCTTTCTATTAGTTCTAAATATCTGTTTTACTCTCTAAAGTCTTCTAGATTTTCAATAACTCATTAATTTATTCATGCGACGTTCCCTTCAAGACTCACCTACATGCTCCAAGGGTGCCACTCACTATTTGACTTAGTTTGGAAGTTGTCTAACGCTTGGAATCAATACTCTACTTGTCAACCTTGTGGGAGACTAAGGGATTATTGGAGAATAAGGAATCCACCTTATTGCATGCCCCTCAAAAAGACTCATGAGAAACTATCTCAGTCTGCCCTCACGACATTGTGAACCTCTCAGGAACAAGCTAATCATTAAACTTCAATTCAGGTCACGACATGAGTGTTATTAGTCTGTGACATGGATGTTTCCACACCTCTCCCTAATCTATATGATATTTGGGTATGACCCCTCTACTCCATATGTGAGTCAGATTAGAAAGCATAACCATTCTTGTATCCACTCACAAAGATAATATTAATAATGCTTATACATGAAATCCATAACTGGAATCATCATCATAATACATGCATAATAAAAAAAAGTACTCATAATCAAATTCAATAGTCTACTCCCCGACTCAATCAGAAGTCTAAGGTGTTATGTTGATGCCATCAACATCCCCGTCATGTCATGTTTCATGCACACTTAGGAAACCTCATCATAATACATGTCAATGCTATACATCCATATTAATAACATATCAAAATTTCAATACTCAATCATATCATAAACTCATAAACCAAGTCAGATAATTATAATGTACCATGTTTAGCTCGATCACTTTCATGTAAGCTTCCTCAAATAATAATCAGTGTTATGAAGATGTGGTCAGTGAAAATATGGATGTTACATACACCTCCTCTTATTTTAAACTTCGTCCCAAAGTTTGTACAATCCAACAATGAAAACAATAAATATAACTACTACTCATATGTATATGTATATGTATATGTATATGTATATGTATATGTCAATATTTCAAAAAAAATATTGAAACTATTGACGCATCTCATGTGAAACCTCGCAGGTGACCGAATGTGGACTAAAATTGTCCCATTGGACCTTGACCTGTTCGACCAATCAACATCATAGTTGTCGAGTGCGATGGTCTAGTATGCGGATTGGCTCCACTATGAAAGAACCCTCGTCTGATACCTGCCATGAGCTTAAATCAATAACATGTGATGGATCTGAAATATAATGACATAAAACTGAAACATGAAACAAATCATGCATACACCTCATAGAATCAGGTAAGGCTAGTCAGTAGGCTACGGGTCCTTTCTTTTCTATAACTTTGAAAGGTCCCACAAACCTTGGAGAGAGTTTAGCACACTTTCCAAACTTAATATAACTCTTATGTGACTTCACCTGCAAGAACACTTTATCACCAACCTCATAACTACGGTCGATATGATGCACATATTCATAACTCTTTTGTTTGTCTTATGCTTCCTTAATCCTTTTCCTTATGGTTCGCATCTCATCTTCCATTTCCTGGATCACTTTTGGTCCCACCAGAACCCTATCCTCTAGTCAATCCAAGCTCAAAGGTATCCAACACACTCGATCTTATAGAAACTCAAAAGGTGCCATCTTTATCAAACTCTGATAACTGTTGTTATACACAAATTCTACCAATGGTAAAAAATATTATCATTGTTTCTATTGATCCATCACATACATTTGACGCATATCCTCTATAATTTGATTCGTTCTTTTAGTTTATCTATCGGTTTTGGGGTGATATGTTGTAGTAAAATTTAATTGTGTGCCAAAAGACTCTTGGAAACTAGTACAAAAATGTCTAATGAATACCCATCCTCGATCATATATTATCTTTCTCGTCACACCGTGTAGTCTCACTATTTCATTAAAAAACATTATAGCTATGTTAGGTGCTTGATATGTCATATGAACTGCAATAAAATGTGCACTCTTCATCAATGTGTCAGAAACTAAAAAAATAGAATCATGTCTCCTTGCTGTTAATGGAAGTCCAACAAAAAAATCCATCGATATAACTTCTCATTTCGATTTAGGAATCATAAGTGGTTGTAATAATCCCACTAGATGTCTTTGTTCATCCTTCACTTGCTGACATTCAAGACATCTCGCCACACAATTAACTATATGAGACTTCATTCCATTCCAAAATAAAAGTGGTTTAATATCTGCTTTCATTTTCGTGACTCCGAGATGAGCCATATACACCACTTGATCAACTTCGTTCAAATTTAAATTTCTCAATTCCTCATTTTGTGGTATACAAATTCTTCCATTATACCTTAGTAGCCCATCACTGTCCAATGAATAACCCTCAAATATTAGTACCAGTATGGTATCTTGTTCGATATTATATTTTACTTCCTTGTACCAGCAGGGATGATTTTAGGGGATAAATTTCACTCATGGGCTAATTTTCCACGGCTTTTCCCAAAAAAATATTTTCTATTATAAAAATGATTTGCCCAAATTCTATAGGATAAAATTATTTTACCTTCAAAATCGTCAAACATTTATACAAACTATATAAAACCCTTATAAATTTAAATATTTTTACAACAATATCACCAAACATTTTATAATTGGCATATGAAGGATTAGTAAGATTCACCATGGTTTCTACATTTTAAAATAAATTTCCATCTTTAAAATCATCCATGTGTACCAGTCATCGTCAATCTATAATGCTAAAATATTTTCCCGAAAATTCATTTTTAAAGGTATTACTGAGAAAGTGTGTGGTCTTCACCTCAACGCGTATGCTACTTTGTTAATTGTTCCTTTAATTTACGTGATTTCAAAAGCATACTCACCTAAAATTTATGACCAACATCTTTGTCATGTGTTCAAGTCAATTTGAGTAAAATTGTGTTGCAGTCCACTATGATCAGTTTTCAACTCGAATTTATGTCCAATAAGGTAATGTCTCCAAACTTGTAAGTCATAAACAATCACTAATAATTCTAAATCATGTGTTGCATAATTCTCTTCATGAATTCTTAGTTTCCTAGAAATATATGTAATAAATTGACCTTCTTGCATTAGTAATCCACCCAATCCTTCCTTGGATGCGTCAAAGAATACTAAGAATTCCTTGTCTATATCCATAACTTTCAGTATCAGTGTTGTTGTTTATAATTCTTTAATATTTTGAAATTCTTCAATGCATTTATCTGACCATACAAATTTCATATTCTTCCTTTGCAATTCCATAATTGGATTTGATATTTTTGAAAAACCTTCGACGAAGCATTGACAATAACCTGCTAATCCCATAAAACTACATGCCTCTTGCATGTTCATTGGTGATGGCCATTCCATAATAGCCTCTACCTTTTTTTGGATCCACAATGATACCTTCACCATAAATAATGTGTCCCAAATAGTGAATCTTCGTCTGATAAAAAGAAAACATTGACAGCTTTTCGTACAACTTGTTTTCTCTTAAACATGGAAAAACTAATCTCATATTTTTGTCATGTGATGCAAACCCCCACCTCCACAGAGCCTTGTACGACCTCATGGTCTAAGGATCGTTCAAATAAGGGAGCTAAATTATCTCTTAGACTCTTTCTGAGCCCTCAAAAAACCTTTTCACAGGTCCTTTACCTTTTCCCTACGCGTGAAATCAAGTTCACGAGGGTTCCCATACACTAACAGAGTCCTCCACGTGACTCTGGGACAATCCCATAGGCCAAACTTCCATTTTTTGACAAATTAGGGGCTTCAAATGTTTCACCTGCTCCAACACACTATATCCTCGGAGTGTCGAACTCCAAACAAATGGATCGGACAGTTTTGAAAATTACCTCAGATCAACGAGTCCCGTCAGCTCTGTAACTATAGTATTCAGAGATTCTTATTGCTCCAACTTACGATACCTCCAAACTTTGAATTGGTGGAGGATAGATCTACTCTCCACGTGTCCTACCTCGAGAGATAGTCAAGATAACCTCTGGCCTTCGGGAGTTCTCAACCCAAAACACAATACACCTTAAACCTTTCGGATTTTCTAGTCCCCAGAGTCCAAGATCTGTCGCCACATGTCCCCCGTCTATCAACCATTGGGATGTAATCCACTTTTAGGAACTTCGAGAGTCTTATATTTTTTTGCAACTGTCCTCCAGTTCTCCCGGATAGGCATTCCTTTGAGCTACCCTAATATATGGACACGTGTCCTCATAGATGAGCAGTCCAGTTCTTTTTCAGTTCCCGAGACTTCAGGAAACTTGTCTCCTTTTAACACACCACATGGAAATCTATGAATGCACAAAGTTTGAAGGAATTTAACGGTTATCACCCATGCTACTTTCCTAGATCTAACATATAGGAAATATATGCTCCTCTTTGAGAATATTTTCATCTACTTGATCTTGAAATTGAAAGGGTCATTCCCTTGAAAGAATTTTGGTCACTTTTTCTCCTGAGATTTAAGACTCGAACAACTTGGGCTTCCCTTGCATGCCTTGCGCCTCTCTAGAAAATTAATACTTGAATACTTTAAGAAATTTTCCCACGCACTGTTAAAGAATAGTTCCCCTGCAGACAAGTGAATTTTCCCTTATAGTATAGACCCCTCTACTAAGACAAAAAACTACTTCTAGTCATTACCATTCCTATAGATTAATTATTTCCCTCGAAAAAGAGAGTACGAGGGATAGTATTATCCACCTCACTTTCAAAGTTTTTCCACGCTGTTCCAATCCATAAGTTCTGAATAATACTTGTGATGGATGACAAAATACAAATGATTATCTCCTACTCTAATGGATTAGACAAAATTGATATATCTATGAAGGATTAGAACAAGCATAGACAAATATATGTAAACACATATTAGAAGGAAATACGCCAGGTATATTAATGAGAACTTTAAAGAGATACTTACAATCAGGGACGGTGTTGCAATAGCTTCTCCAAGTCCTCCTCATCGAACCCCTTGCTTGAAATATCCACGATCAGAATGATAATGCTTTTGTTGATTATTTTCCTCTGTTCACCATGAGAATGACTCCATTTATAGGCTTTGGGAGGCCCAATCACCTTGGTTATATTTGGGATTAGTTCTGGATATGACTCAATCAGTTTTAATATCTCCCTTAGAAGTAGCCTAAGAGTTAGATTCGAGCCAAACCAACTTGAATCATCCATAGTTGTCCTTAGAGAAAAAGGGGATTTCTTCCCAAGATTTTCTCAAGCAATCGATGCTCCTTTAAAACGGGAAACAAAATGCTACAATGCTTCCTGCTAGATAGACAAGGAGCACTAGCGCTCATTGCATATGAGAAGGGGAGCACTAATCTTCCAAAAATTTCCAAGATGACCAATTCTCATAGAAATACATTTTGTTCCGGCTGTCAAATGATGGGGCTTCTTCTTCTAACATGGTGTCGTACATGATGCAACACTTACGTGATGAAAATGCGACACTTATGACACTTGCAACAAAATTGTGACACTTACGACAATGAGAATGTGACATTATTGTAGTGAGGAAATTGGACATGTAACAAATTCCCCCCCAAAGTGTGAAGTCATAAAATGAAATTTGATGGCTGAAACACTTTGTAGATTATTTGAAGAAAGGGTATGGAGTTAGGGAACCTAGTAGAAGATTTAGACAAGAACCAAACAAATGTTAATACGTGTTCCAATCCTGAGGCATGCATACCTATGATCATATTACAATTGACTCAAAGTATGGCTGCCAATAAATACACTATGGATCCATGATGGTTTTGACAAATGGTATGGCCACCAATAATACAATGTGGATCCATAATTCTATGACATGAACTGATTGTAGCCATGAAAAATACACAATTGAGCTACAGGATGATAAAACATATCCATTTACCAATACATTGTGGATCTATGTGATAGCATAAGTATTAGCATGCTCAAGTGACTTCTTTCGCAGCCTGGGCAAAGAAGATATCAGAATGAATGCTCAACACAGGGTCTTCGTCCCAATCCTAATGTGGTACGAATCTAACCATATCTATATATGTCTTAATGTCAAACATGGTAGAAACCACTTGATTACTGGCCATTGAGGTAAATCGTTCACAAGTGTGAAGGAAACCACCAGTGATGTCAATAATTCCCGAGGTACCCTAGTACAATCCAACAAATGTGAATAAATGAGATGAGGTCAAACATTTGTGGAATCATCCCATCAGAGGTCAATGATGTAAGCCTATTTTTGGAAGCGAGGAGGCATGCCATTGAGGCATGGATGTCCCAAGGTACTAAATAGTTTCTAAGTTTAATTCCTGGGTGATGTGTTGAAGTCGACAGGAAAAGACTTGTCGAAGGAGGGCCTTGATGTATCCCCCATCATTGACACAAAACTAACACAAGAAAGTGACAAGATATAGTGAATGAATCATAGACTGACACGGGTATGAAAACTGCAAATTTTTCATATGGCTGACTCTTGAAGTGTATACTTCCCTTGAATATTGAGGCATGACATGAGACTTGGCAGCACAAACGCAGAGTGGACCAAAACATAATGCAGCGGGTGCTGAGGCATTATTTGGATGGATCAAAGGAGTGGAAAGACTCACAAGATTGGTTCAGTTCAGAGGTTTAGCATATTATCGACGTGTTCAACGTGAAGGTTTAAAACAAGTGTCATGTTTAAGGGAAACTGCAAGAGGTGTTTACAAAATTTCTCAAGAAACTTGACCCACTTCCTTCAATTTTTTCCCCCATCCAGATAGATGAGTACCTATTTTTAATTTAACGAACTCCAGGAGAATAACACATGCTCGATATAACTCACCTTCGGTAAGTTCCTCTTCTTTTATTTAACAAACTGGAAGAAGTAAGGGTTCATTCCCATATGGGCCCTTCAATTTGTAGTTTAGAGAGTCCAGAGAAGGAAAACTTGGTGGCTTTTCATGTTTAGAGAGTCTGAAAAGAACTTCAAGGCCACTCCAGGGTTGTCCTTTTTTGTAATTTTAGTCTCTGAGGTCTGAAAAGGAGATAAACTATTACTTGGAAGATACCCTTTCAAAACCTTTTAATGAGTGTGAAGGGAAGCAAGATCACTCAGAAATCTTTTCATGTTTAGAGATTCTGAAAAGAGCTTAAAGGAGAATCCAGGGGGTTCCTTTTTTGTATAACCTTTACGAGTCTGAAAAAGAGATAAAAGTATTATTGGTTACATTATCATGTATTTGTGAGCTTGAGAAAGAACAAAGACTAAGCTCATTGGTTATTACAAGGTCATCAAAAGAATTTTGCTTAGGTTCCTATAAAATCAAGTTGTTCTGGCAATAAGACATTAGTAATTTCTCGAATAAATAATAAAAAAAACCCCAAAAAACCTTTATAACAAGGATAAATTACCTAATTTACCATATCAAATAAAAAAATAGGTTAGAAATTCATTTTTACCATTGTTTCTTACCATTCTCCTCTCGTCCTTGTTTTTTCACCTCTTTTGGAACATTTTTTGAGAATCGATTGTGTGAGTTGTGGGTGACCATTTTCATATATGTCTAGACCAGTTTGGTTGTCTCTTCCTTATCATCCTTTTTCATACCTTTTTATTGCATTTTAACATTTATTGTAGGTGTGCTAGGCTCCTTGGGAAGCCCTAGAGTACCGAACTGGATCAACGTTCCCTTAAGGCACTAAGGGGAGCATCGATCATGATTTCAATGCATGGGTGCATATGTCTAGGGTGCACTAGATCTCTGTAGTCTTCTTTGAGGGAGCGTTGGGTGCAAAACTCAAAAATTCTTTGATTTTTAGGCTAAAAAGGAACAAATGTTTTCCATAAGGATTTAGCTAATGATGATTAATTGATGTTTTTGTAGGTTTCATCTATAGCTAGCCATGCTTGAGTGGAAAAAGAATGTGCATGATTTTGATAATATTGCTGCTCTCCAAGACCCTCAAGCGAGGGTATCCTTGCGTAACTGTGGTTTTCTCAAATACTTCAAGCTCCAAAACATGAGACCTACTGCTTGAGTACTTGATTGGTCTATGGGACGACGTTGAGAAAGCATGCTGAATAGGACCACATATGCTTGAAATTGAATCAAATGATGTATATTTTATGATGGGACTCTCGAGGAGAGGGTCACCCATTCTCTTGTCAAGACACTGGGCTACTCCGTAACCAACCGAGGCACACATTGTTGAGCATTGCATACCAAGGTCACAGTTGGTGGAAGGACAGATTGTGATAAATGATGTGAGTGATATAGCACTTCGATATTTTATATTCTTCATCACCAATTTGGCGGGGAGCACCAGGTCCCACTTGGATTCTAAATCAGATATCTCTTATGCCATACATTTTTTGGAATCGATATTGTTCAACTGGAGTACAGGGTTCCTGAGGAATGTCAAAGAGAAAATATCCAGATGCAGGACTGGAAGACACAAAAAATTTGAATACGGTTCTTTCTTGGTTTCATTTTTATTAGAGTGTATCCCTCATATGAAACCTCATGTCATGATGATAGCACGTCCTATGACCGAGCCTCATATGGAGATATGGAATAGTCTTTTACCCAAGTTGGGGAATGAGCCCTCTGCTTTCATATTTACTATTGACTTCTTCACATGCTGGAGAAGGAAATTGGTGGTGATTGAGGAATTCCCCTATGCTGGGGTAGATTTCAGAGGTAGTACAGACTTGGTACTCCTCGAGGGCATACAGTGGGATGCATAAAGTACGAAATATAACCATAACCTTGTAACCAATATTTTTGTTTTGTTTTTTATATGTTTTTGGTTGTATAACGAGGGATATAATCCATATCATTTTCATCATGTCGACTGAGGTGTGTCACATCCATTGAAGATGCCAACATCGGGGTGCCATGGGGATGCACAGGAAGTAGATTAGCACGACGTCATAGTGGTAAGACTCCGTGAGGTAGAGAGAAACCTTTGGGGATTGATGATGGGTGTACCTCCCTTGAGGAGGTGAGACATGTATTTACACTTGCAGCGACAAATAGTTGGGGTCCCTGAAGGCCTCAACCATTTACTACAATGGGTGGCATGAGAAGTAGTGTTCTTTTTGGAGAACAACATGATATAGGAACATGAGCAGAATCCTCAGATATTTTGTAGTCCTTATGATGATACCATGGGCATAAAGGCCCATGTTTTTCCTCGTTATGTAATTTTGTATGATTTACTTAAAAAAAAAATTCTAACACACACACACACACACACATATATATATACGAGTTTTGTGGCTACCTGTGATGTCTTTTTGTGTTTTTGTGTGATGTTTTTGTAAATATGATTTATGTTTCAAATGTTTTATCTATGTGCAAGATAACAATCCAATATGTAATTTAATAACGAATCCAAAGTTTTATCGAGTTCTCTCGATATGTGTATGTATTGGAGAAATTCAAATGATATTTTGAGACAGAGAACTCTTAGGTGGAGACGTAGTAAAACCGATTTGCTAACGACATACTCACGATTAAGTTAATGGGCCACCGGTTGAGAGTCTAGGTTGACAATCAATTGATTTATACCTAGAGAGGAGGATTAGGTTAAAATTATGATGAAGGCATGATATTCAACCACGTTATTGGTCTCAGATCCGAGGAAAATTCCTCCTGAACTCACTAACTCACCAGAGTGGTAGATGACCCAAGTTGCAGAAGTGATGTTTTGGGTTTGTCGACTAGCACCATTTGTAAACCCAAAATAGATGGGAAAGGGTAATGCCATCTACGCATTCAATCACAAAGCAAAGTATAAGCAGCTGAGACAAAGCTCATGCATGCAAAATAAAAGACACACCAATTCAAGAGTATATAGTACAATAATGTACAAAGGACACATGAGAGATATTCTATGCATAGTACTTATTGAGGTAAATCCCATTTTAGGGCTCAGCAAGAGATATTCCATCATAGTCCACTAACTCGTAGGAGCCTCTGTGTAGCACACATTTTATGATGTAATTCATGTGCCAGATGGGTTCTAACTTTCCTACCCCTAGTTTGTCATGATATTAATAATAAACTAGGACTAGATCTCCTTCTGTGAAAGCATGAGGTTGGATGTATTTGTCATATTGAATTTTCATGCATTTTTTATACGTATCATTGATGAGAGTGGAATCGCTACGAGTTTCTTCCAACTTGGTTGAATAAAGGAATTTTTCCTCTTCAACAGAAGTGTGAGGTAGGATTTCTATGGTAAGTTTCAATGAGTGAATATCAAATTTGATTGGTAACACTACTTCTATTCCATATTCTAACTGGAATGGCATGAATCCAGCTACAGTTTTTACTGAAGTTTGATAGGCCTGAAGTGCAGAGAAGAGATGCAAGTGCCAAGAGGTTTTGTTTTCTCCCACCATGAATTCAAGAATGGTATTTAGGAGCTTGTTTATTGCTTCAACTTGTCCATTCAACTGAGGATAGTAGCGGGGCGAGTTCTCATGGCGAAAACCTAACTTGGTGCATAATTCACCCATCATCTGGTTCTAGAAATGTGATCCATCATCAGTTACAATAGCTTATGGGATACTGAATCGAGTGATGATGTGGTTAAACATGAAGAGTGCTACAGTGAGGCCATTGTTAAGGAATGTAGTCATAGCCTTGGCCCATTTAGTGAAATAGTCAACGAAAAAGATGATATAATTGCTCCCCCCGGCTGAGTTAGGCTTAAATTGCATAAAATTGATCCCCCATTTTGCAAAGGGGTCGAAGAAAGCAATGGGATGCATCATAACAGGGTCGGTACATGCTTTCTTTTGAAAGATTTGATATGGTGGGAATTTTTTAATGGTCGTGACGCGAACTTTGAATATAGAATGCCAAAAATAACCGGAACATAATATTTTCTGGGCTATAGCCATCCCAGAAAGATGACCACCACAAGCTCCAAGGTGACAGTCATTTAACACTCATTCAACATCATCATGGGTTAAAAAACATTGCAGGACATTATCAATGCCACAACAGTATATTGTGTTCCTAATGATGAGGTAGTGTTTGGAGTGGTGTCAAATGCGACGTTGTTCATCACGTTAAATGTTCATATGAAAACATTGGGTTTGGAGGTAGAGAAGAATATCCCCATACCAAGGATTGGATGTACTAATGAGGAACAAGGATTCATTAGGAAGAGAATCATTGGCCTCAGTATCCTCATTAGTATGGGGAAGATCGCAAATAAATTCCATGAAAACCAATGATTTCTTAACTTTTGATTTGGCAAAATCGAGATCGAATTCTTGGACAATAATGATCCATTTGGAATATTTTCCCCCAAGTACTTGACGAGTCAAGATGTCGTACATGGGGTTCGAGTAAGCAATGACCATGGTAGTGCGTAATATAATGTAATGGGAAAATCTATGGATGACAATAAATGCCACAAAAGACAACTTTTCGACATGTAAATATCATAGTTCAGGACCTAATAGACTCTTACTCAGATAGTAGATCACATGTTTGTTTTCGTCATCATCCTCTTGTACTAACACCATAGAAATAATGGAAGTAGAGGTAGCCAAATAAATGATATAGTCTTTCGGATAATTTGGTTGGTTCAAAAGAGGTGTATTCGTTAAGGCATACTTAAGAGCATTGAATGAGCATTGAGCAGTTTCATCCCAGATGAAAGGGGTGCCTTTCTACAACAATCTCATAAATCCATTAGTGATTTCAGTGTAATTGCAAATGAAAAAAAAATCCTTCCCTTGCAAACTTTGTAGTTCGATCATATTGTTGGGAGGAGGTAAAGGTAGAATGGCTTTGACTTTTAAGGGATCTACCCTAATCCCATCTTTGGAGACTACGAACCTGAGGAGTCTCCTTGATTCGACAATGAAGATGCAATTATGGGCGTTCAAACAGATGTTTTAAAACCAACATTGAATAAATATGGCTCGTAGGTGACCAATGTGATCTTTTCAATGAGATGAGTGAGGTAAAATCATCGAGGTAAGGTTCAACAATATGTTTGATATTGTGGAATGCATATGACATGGCCCAATGAAAAGTGGATCCAACATTTTTAAGGCCAAAAGGTAATTTTCAATAAGACAAAGTCCCCCAAGGGAAGGTGAATTTTTTTTTATGTTGATCATTCGATAGAGTGTCAATCTGGTTATATCAAGAAAATCCATTCATAAAGGAGAAAATGATGCTTTCATCAAAATTATCGATAATTTGGTTGATAAAGGGTGAAGGGTAATTGTCCTTGGAACAAGCCTTATTAATATCCCGATAATCGACACAAACATAAATGGTCCCCTTTTTTGTGGCGATCGAAACAGTGTTGGAAACCCATTTGGTCAAAGGGGCGGGATAAATAAAACGAGACTTTAACAGTTTTTCGACTTTTGCCTTTATGGCTGCGGTTTTATTAGGATGAACCGGGGGAAGTTTTTGTCTTACAGGTTCAATTCTTGGCTAAGTCTCGATTTCATGCAAAATGATTGATGGATCGATTCCTGACATTTCTTCGTAACTCTAAGAGAATATGTCGCGGAATTCTTTGAACAAGGCGGTGTAAGTTTCAACTTCTTCAGCTGAAAAATTAGCGCTTAGTTGTATGTTTTCCATGATACCTTCTTTGATTTATATGTCGACAGTAATAGTAGAAGACATGTTTCCAAAATTCCCCTCGGAGATGGTATCTTGAGTGAGCATTGGATATTGGGGACAGTCGACAATATCGCTAGGAAATATAGAGGATATATCTTTCTCAATGTCATCCAAACTTGGAAGAAAGGATGAACGATAGTGGTTGTCATCCCATGGTGACTCTTCGATACTAAGAATTTCCATAATAGATTCATCTGAAGGAAAAATATATAGGATGTAATCAAAAGTAGAGGATAGGGAGTCTAACCAAGATGGTAACAAATAAGTTCTAGATGCCAAAAAATGTTGGTCGTCCGATGAAAGAGAGGTAGACTGGATGGTCACATTCATCCTTTGCAGGCCTAAGTGGCATGGTGTCACCTAGTGCATCGAATTATAAAGGACTAGGAACAATCCATGGATCAAATGATTTGTAGGATTGATGTGCCATAGTAAAGATCATATTGATCATTGTGATATGTTTCTTAGTGGGAGGAAGAGGTGTAGGAAAGGTACCCATAAGCGAAGAGACTTTTAAGAGACCTACTCCAACACTTTCATAAGTGATTTTCAAATCTACAAGAAAAGGAATGTTTTTGGTCGTTTGAGTGTGAGCGTCGGGGGTGCAGTAACATAATTGATCGATAGTCAAAACTTTACCTTGATGGGGAAATTGGACACATCGAAACACCGAAGAAGTGATGGCATTCATAGCATAAAACCAACTTCTTCCAAACAACAAGTTGTAACCGAGGGGAGCATTGACTACTTCAACGTATATTGAAGCATGATTGCCTCCAAATTGAACTTTTAAGGAATGTAATAGTCCATGAGAACATAATCCTCTCCCATATAATTCTCGTAACATTGTGGGATATTGATTAAGACTAGGCAATTTGAGGCCTTTCCAACAAGCCAAAGACATGACACATGTGGAAGCTCCCTCATCCAAGATCATGCAATGAATATGTTGATTGTGGATAACGACATTGATCTAAAAGGAAAGCTGGTGAGAGAGGCATGATTTAAAATTATCCAGGTTAAACATGATATTATTACATGACTTGGGATCTATTTCTCTAATGGCTGCCAAGTGAGTCCTACATTGACTAGGGAAATGTTGTAGAAATTTGAGAGCTGACATAGCACATGGTGCTTGAGCCAAATATTCAACAATGTATTTTTGAGAAACACGTGAATTAGGATTGAAAGTCATCTTTCAAATTGTACTATTGGGTGGACGTAAGATAGATTCAAAAGTAGGTTTCTTAATCTGGAGTGGCCTAGATGGAGGAGTAATCATGGAGGATGGTGGATCTGATGTAATACCATTAGTTACTTTTTCCTTATCATTTTTAGCCAAAGGTGTGTCATATGTCATAGTACAAGTGGTCAAATATATCTCATTAAACATGTAGATGTGCACACTCGATGAAGCTTCCTCACTAGGAGGATGATTTGGGTTTCCTCCTATCAAAGGTGTAGAATTTGTGCAACCAATGATTGATGTTGTGGAAAAGGATGTGTGAACAAAAAGGGTTGAGAATTTCCTTTATAAAGTTTTGAAACTTCGTCGTGATGAGGAAAATCTTGTGTGCAGTGATCATCACCACAAATGAGACATGGAAATTTCATTTTTTCGTTGTTGTTGTTTCTCAATAGCAAGTGGTTGTTCTTGTGTTTTTGAATTTTTAGTTGGATTATTGTTTTTCTTCGGTTTACTCTTCATTTTCTTCTTCCCCTCTAAATGTTGTAGAGAATCATATTGAACTAAATTCACCTCAGATACTTGATTCAGGGTCGAGCTTGGTGAGAGTGAAGTCGATCCAATAGTGGGGGAAGTGACTTTGCAATTAGTCATGCTGGTCGACTATGAACAGGATTTGGTTTTGATGGAACCGATAACTCCATCTGCATGGGAGGTGGAGGATGGTTTTGATGGATCTGTTGATGTAAGAGGAGTGTTCGGAATCAATTCATACAAAGTAATGGATTGAGAATAAACCAAGTCAAGATACTCAACATGAGCAATGTCTTCCTCTTCAGTAATGACACCACCCATGGCTACGTCACGAGAAATCATAGGTAAAAGACATTTAGTGAACCATTCAACCAATAACTGGTCAGGAATGATTTCTTTGATCAACCATTGTCTTCGTCTCCACTCGTGACTATGATCATAGATATGTACGTAGTTGGTTTGACGAATGAAGGTCAATAGTTATGTACTAATCTTGTAACGGATGGGTAATTGAAGGTGTGTGAGAAAAGCCACAGTAAGGGAATTAAATTCTTGAAAAGTTATGTGTTGTAACTCAATATACCATTTGGCTACTAAACCCGTAAGTTTATGCTAGAAAATATGTAATCGGATAAAAACATCCATTAGTGAATTTGATGAACATCATAGGTGAGAATTCATATTGTGGTTAATAGGGTCTTCACCATGTTTCTCGTCAAATTTCGAGATATCAGAAGGTAATTTAACAGGAATAAATGGCCAGAAAGGAGAATGTAATATGGGATCATTAGTCAATTTTGATAGATCTAGTAGATCTAGAGTGGCTAAGAACTAGAGTTGTCCATTGACCTGAGGATGATACTGGTCTGGCATGGGGACACTAGTAGGGCCGTAAACTGGTTGAGGTGGTAGTTGTAGCCAGTAGGCCCTCCCATATACTTTTGGTGGTGACCAACAAGGGTAGTATTCATTTGTTGAGTAATGTTCATGAAAGGAGAAGGGAAACCCATTTGGTCTTAGGGAGGACAACCAGTGTAACCCGGGGGAGGATAGTTCGCATGATTAGATTGAGGTGGATAACAAATGTTCCCTTGATGAGAGTAACTAGGTTTTCCTTAAGGAGGGTAAGGATTTGGCCCTTGAGGAGGATAATATTATTGACCTTGAGGACCCCAAGTGGGATTCATGACCCCTCTAAAAGGTTCTCCATAATGTAATCTAGAAAGATTGGGATTTGGTATTCCTCCTTGCGGGTTGGGGTTTTATGGCTCTCCCTTATATAGTTGTTGAAACATACCTCCTTAGGATGGTCTCGAGGATTGTGGGGGGTTTACGGTGAAAGAAGGTTCCCCCTACCATCAGTTGGGTAACAACTGGGATTTGACCGAGGAAAGGGGGTTTCCCCCCAGTCGACACTAGTGTGTGGAAGGAAGATTGTCCCTGGGTAGGGATCTGTCTGCTAGATGGGGGATTCCCCCAGTAGGGGTTTTTCCTACAGTTAGGTCTATGTGTGTGGTAGGGTTTTGCATCCTCTAATGTGAAGGTGTCCCAATAGGGTTTTGTTGAGTATACAAAACAATAGGTTGAAGAGGGATATGAGGTGTAATGGTCAAGGTACTTTTCACATTATTGGGAAACATGAATCTTGTTTCACTATGAACTTTCCTTGAAGTGGTAGCAATATTGATTATTGATTCAATGAGATGATTAATGGGTTGACCTGATGGTCTTTCCTTCGCACCGATGGTGGTAGAGGCATGAGGAGGGTCAAAAGGCGGTCAGCTAAAATTAAAATTTTTGTAAAGATCTCGTCCTGATGGAGTCCTCCATATATAATGAATAGGCGTTTGTTGTGGATCTACCATTTCAATAGAATGAATAGGAGTGGTGTATTCTTCACTAAAATTTGGTTGTATATGTTCCATATCTAGCTGATTATATGGCCTTGATGGTAAGTGAGGGTAATCTTCTACTATAACATTACCTAAGGAATCCAATCATACAAGGAGTGGATCGAGAGGCACTTGCAAAGAGGAGTTGACAAGAATGGTTCCTTCCTCAACCGTTACTAAGGCTCTATTGATATTTTCTAGAAAAGGAGTAACGACACTCCTAGTATCTAAATGGTTCTCAACCTCTTCACGATAAGTGTCTTATGGTGAGTTAGGAGGTAAGGGTTTGTATCCTTCTGGAGGAAACCATTGCATCCTGCATGATCTACGAATAACTTTTTTGGCCACATTACCATTTTTTGTAGACAACTCAAAGTAAACAAACAACACTCGCTAAAAAAACTAGAAGACCAACAAGAAAATAATGCCTTCTCTCAATGAACATACTAGTTGGTTATGAAATCCAACATCGCGTGATCAAAATGAGAAGGGGATAGTATATGAGCGGGTGGATAAATTACGTTGGTGACCTTCTTAACATACTTACACCTTGGTACAATCCTCCTCATGTTTTTACCTGCAATTTACCCTCCAAGAATCCCGAGTGAGTTTGACTAACGTCTGTATGAGGTATAATGAAGACTTCCCTTCACCATCACCTTGTGTAAGGATCCTAAATATTGTGGATACTAAGGATACCAGCTCACAATCAGCCTCCAGAGGGTACATTTGACAGTCGAGTCTGAATGTATGGGTAGGATATCAAGTCTGAAATCCTTCAAGAGAACTGAGGACAAGTAGACTGGTAAAATCCAGAGGACCCTAGACAGATTTGGAACTCATGAAGCTTTGAGACCAAATGAAGGCAATTGAACCTCAAGAAGAACCACCAATATACTATCTGACTACTATGAATGGTTAAGCCTCAGAGGGATAATCTTCATTGCTCTCCTGAACACGACCTCATGTGTAACCCCTATGTGAGAGGGGGATCCCAACTATGCTTATACAAAAAATTGATTTACTCTCCCTATCGCAAGATTTTGAGTTTGTCTTGAATGCTTTGGAGAGTTATTCTCATAGCCTATTCCAAATATCTAGTCCTAGTCTATTGTTGGTGTAAAAATCTTAAAAATAAAAAGTTTCTAGATTGATTTTAATTAGCATTTATTTTAATGGTTCTTTGGTACACAAAGGTGAATGAAAGTGAAAATGATGATGTTTGGTACTCGACTCCAAAAAATATGAAAATATTTTGAGTTTGTCTTGAATGCTTTGGAGAGTTATTCTCATAACCTATTTCAAATATCTAGTCCTAGTCTATTGTTGCTGTAAAGATCTTAAAAATAAAAAGTTTCTAGATTGATTTTAATTAGCCTTTATTTTAATGGTTGTTTGGTACACAAAGGTGAATGAAAGTGAAACTGATGATGTTTGGTACTCGACTCCAAAAACGATGAAAAGAATGAGATGCAAATTTTCTTTTCAATGAACTTCTAGTTATGGGAAGGAGAAGAGTTTCAATTATTTCACTAACAAACACTTAAGAACGAATTTTTTTTATGCAATTTGATTCTCAACAAGAATTTTAACAAATGAGAAATTATAAAGAAAACCTTTTCCAATATTCAAAACCAATACATGTAAGTATCTCTTTGTTTGATTGTAAATGTAAACTGAATAATTCAGCTAATGCTTCTTACTTTCACTAATAATGAAAAATAGTTTCACTATAGTGATTTTGAAAAAGGAGCAAAAGAACACACAAAAATGACACTCTCGGCAGTCAATAAGAGACTAAAAGAATAACAAAGTATCCACTCAAAGAAAAATACCATAAAGCAAAGAATCAATCTTAACATCCTTCCGAAATTGAGTAAGTGATCAAAGACAATGAGAATGATGCTGAGATCAATAACTTTCCTTATGAAAACCTCTAATCAATCAGATAATCGACAAGAGCAGCAAAAATAAACCAATTTATGTAGAAAAATTATGGTTTTTGCAATAAGGAAAGACAACACAAACCCAATCAAGAATGAAAAAATGAAAAGAAGCAATTTATAAGTCAAATAAAAGACAATGTCTGATAGAAAAGGATTTGAGCCAGAGAGAAAGACTCAAGAACTCTACCCAACAACAGACAGTGAACAATTTTTCAAAGCAAGGAAAAATCGACGCTCTGGTAGTAACAACACCAGAGCGTTACAACTCTCCCTAATGCACTATGGGGGAGTGTTGATCAAGCTATCATCACTCCGAATTACACTGAAAAGGGAGCTAGTTCTGAGAAAAGTTTTGGAAAGACCTAGAAAATTCAAAAAACTAGGAAAATTTGATTAGAGACTTTGTGAGACAACTTTAGAAAAGATAAAATATTTATGGATACATCAAATCAACAAACGATATCCAAATATAGGAAAGAGTATGAACGAAACCAAGGAAAGAACAAAAACTAAAAATTTGATCCCCAGTGGAGTCACCAATTTCTGTTACGGAATAATTCCCCTGCAGACAGGTGAATTTTCCCTTGAAGTATAGACCCCTCTACCAAGAAAGAAAACTACTTTTGGTCACTACCATTCTTATATATCAATTATGTCATTCAAAAAAGAGAATAATAAAGAATTTAATATAAATCAATAGAATGATATGTCTAACCAACTAAATTATTATTACATCAATTTGAAGAAGATTAATCACATTCAAGATATAAATTAACATTATGATGTGTTCAATCTCATCTATATATAATATGTATTGTGTGGTACTTTTAGGAACAACAATATATAGATTATATCCATTAATCATATAATGGATATGGTACTTGCAAATTAACACAACAAGGAATGAGATACTATTATAACTTTACAATAGATCCACAATTAAGCGAGAAATAATATATTGCTTATTTGACTTGTCTCACTATGTTCTAATGTATCTAAACATAGGAGCCTCGCATAAACTCTTGAACACATACAGAAAGGGTGACCAACAATATATATATATATATA
>JZKD02S0300471.1:170492-180724 GCA_000966675.3 Picea glauca | reverse complement strand
TATATATGAAATAATAGTGAATATGGAGCCCACCAATATAATCGTTGAATCCAATGACTAATATCAAACACCAATCCCAATGAGAAAGGGTGTGGGTTGCATACCATGAAGCTTCTACTAATATAATAATTTCAATGACACTATTTTACGATCACTTCAATGCGCTCATCAGTTCGAGTCCTTAATCATTAATTCGCAGAGGTGCAAGAGTGACAGTTCATTTTTCTTCTCGAGATCTCTCAACTAAAATCCCCCTCCATAAACCTTTACTCTATATCCAACTACAATATGGAAGAACAAAACCAGGAATCCCCATGAGTTATGAAGGTTTCCTCGTTGATTTTCCATCCAACCAAGTACATTGTAAAATATTTTCCGCTACTCCCTCATTTTCAAAGTTATTAAGGATTTGGATATAGTTTCCGATTAAATCCTACTTAGTGGTATTACCCTCATCAAGAGAGTCCATGAAAATATTCCAGTGAAAAAATTCGCAGCCCAAGAGATGCAGTCTCCTCGAGCGACGAATAATTGTGCAAAAAACCCTAAACAAAAGTGACCTTGGAGTGTACTCTGAGCCTTAGTCTAATGTACGACTCCATGGGAGGTGGAAAGTAAGGGTTGTAGAACAAATGAGAAGTTAAACGGAAAAAGGGAGGATAACAGAGTGGAAAAAGATGAAGGGTTTTATATGCTTATTAAATAAGGTATCACAACAATCAAATCAAAGTTGATATTTCATATCGTCAATCCTGAGATATAAAACAACCTAACTTCATGTGGAAATTTGAGGACTTTGAACTTTGTGAAATGATGGCCATATCACCTATAGACGGATGATATGAAAGCATGGTCTACAATCTAACTGAGCATTCTAATGCAGAGGTGAGCCTATAATGTAGAAATGACTAAATTAAAACTTGTGGAGAAAAGGAAACCGATAGATGGAATATTGTTGGGCTTGGGGTTGGGTCCATCATTTTGGAAAAATGGGGTCTAGAACCTTCCAAAACCATTTTGATGCATTAAATGATTTTTTGGGGGGTTCTATTATCTTAAAATTGTGCATGCCCTGCTAAACCTATTCTACAGTTTGAGACCTTTCCAACCATGTAAAATGTGCATCAATCAGAGCTCTTATGCAAAAGTTATGTCTCCCACAAGTTGACCTACCGTGTTGACCACCATGGTACAAGAGGGTGTCATGTCAACCACCATTACTCATGCATATGGGGTTAGCCACATATTTAATTTCAAGAATATTCTAGAAGTTTTCAAACCCTATTACAATTGAGGTTTGAAGAAGTCAAAACCCTACCCCTAAATGACTATCAGGATATGTTAAATATAAGGCACTAAGAGGAGAAGGGGTTCCATTATTTTGCATTATATCTTGTTACATAGATGAGAAAAACATATTAGATTGGTATTGTGTGAGCATAACAGAGGAGGAGAGTTTTTGTAGCAACCATACAAGACGCAAGTCAAAGTAAAGTCCATAGAGAGTGCCTCTTTCTTTGTACTTGCATAATTTCTATACTAAAGAAAAGAGAGCAGAGCAACCTCACCTTCTAGTTGGGTTTTCTCCTGTATTGGGTTTCCCAAGTCATATATTTTGTTTACTTGTGGATGGTGTGAGTATTTATTTCCATTCCATTTTTTTTAATTTGAACTATTTCATATGTTTTTTTAAGAAAAAAAAACAGTAATCAAGAGTCTGAGATCTAAAGGAAAAATCATCTTAATAGTAAAGTTTTTAGTTAGTTATTAGATTCATTGTGATGAAATGTTTCAATGGAAGATCCATGATATTTTATAGATCACTTCCCCAAAATGATTTACATGACTCTCACACTTCCCTCATGATTTCTTGTACTTGTCTCATGCTCTCAATAACTATGTGAGGTGACTTCAGACACCAACCCTCTTATATGTATTCAATGATTCAGGATTGGAAACACTCCATAGGAAATAGAAGGTTCATATAAAAGATAATTTTGAATCATCGTTTGAGTTTAATAAATATGGCTAATTCCCCCATTTAGACACCCCCTCTACTATGGAAACTTATCCCCCATATATTTATCTCTGTCCATATCTGGTGATGCATTTTACTTATTATATATGATACATTTTATTTATTATTTATCATACATGAATGGGCCTAATGGTTAAGAATGTGTGTTTCCTCCTTGGAGGTAACAAGTTCAAATACATAGGGGGGTAGGGTATGTTTACCTTCATAGACTTGAGTAGTGAAATTGTGGTGTGGAGGGGGTCCCTTGTCCCATAAACAAGGGGGTTTCATACACCAATTTCGTGTTTGGATTGGACATGAGCTTAAAAATTGTTTATTGCTATTATTATTATTATTACAAATTTTAAATATTACATCACTTAGCCCTTTAAATTACACCATATTTACATTATACATTGCTAAATTAGGGGTTTAAAAATGGGAATGTTACAATTATGATAAATGGGATTGTTCCTTATGAATGAAAGGGAGAATTATTCAAATTTTCATTATATAAATATGGTATTTTCCACCCCTAAAAGTCATTTTCCTCCTTGAGAGAAGGAAAGGAATTGGCATACTCTTGTATGTTGGTCTGAATGGTGTGCCATGTATCTTCCAAGATTGGTTATTTTTGTTTAAATATTCTACAATCATGTTGTTTCTATGTTGACCACAATAGGAATCCTAAAAACAAATTCAATGCTATACTTAATAATCGGTTGTGGTAACGAGACTGCCTTTGTTACTCTAGAGTTTTGATTATGTTTTTTATTATGTAATTACACTATATGAAAATGGAACCCCCTATGTAACACCCCAACATCAAGCCCCAATTGTAAACATAAATATGTTTTGTAGGCTTGTGAGCTAGGTTAATTATAGGCCATAAGGCTTATGTGATTATTAGGCTGGAGAGCCTAGATGCTAAAGGATAGTGAGCCTACTTTTGTATATGTAAACACTCATATCATTAATAAAATACATTGTTGCGTGTAAACCAACCACGATAAACGAGTATGGGGGACTAAAATCCACTAGGAAGGGAAAGAGGGGGCTAAGAGCCTAGGAAAGGGGCTAAGATAGAGGGCTTATCCCCAAGGAAATATTATAATATTATTCCTAAAAGACTAAGCTATAGATATAACTTATGATCTCCTAAGTTCTTATGAGAAAGGAAATGAAATACAAGTGGAGAGAAACAAGCTCCTGGAGGGCCATGTGTCATCAAGGTTGCATGCAAATAAATGTGGGGGAAACTAGTCCATTGGGACTCACTCATCCATTCTTCCCATTCACGACTTAGCTAGTCTCCTATCCATCAGTCGGCCTCTCCCTCATGCGTACAGGCCTTGAGCAGTAATTGTACCTTCCTATTATGCACAACGCACCTGTACCTTACCTGATCCCGTACAATACCTTACCCAAGCCAGTACTACACCTTATCTGAAGGTCATTGTTGCCATCATCATTCTTTGCCTGAACGTGGTTGTTTCCACCACCTATTCCATACCTGAATTTTTTTGCTGCCTTCACCTCAGTCGGTACCTAGCTGACTTAGGAGCTGGATTGAAGAGGCGGGTTGTCAGGACCATGGATTGAAGAGGCGAGTTGTCAGGTCCGTGAGCAACTCTCTCCATGTGAGATAATTGCTCAGAATATATTTCGTAATGGATCCCAATTGTGGCTAAAGTGCACTAAGACTTCATGTTCGACCTATTGCTGAAGCCCTGGAAGGGAAGTGGGGAAGCCGAAGGAATGTTTAGAAAATAAGGGGCACACTTCCTGGGGTGGGACAAGAATGTGGGGAATGAGAGGTTGTAGGTTGTTAGTTTGAGTTTGATCCTGAGAAAAAATCCTTCCTGTTGATTGTGTTAGTATCATCCTGGTTATAAATCCCTTTACTCGGGTGGAGTTTAGTCCCAGCTCGGGGGTGACCCACTGCTCAGAGTTGTGAGAAGCATGGTCTAAGGATGGGAGGATCGTGGAAGTTCTACATGCAGTTGGTGGTATTCTATCTAAGATAAGTATCAATTGTGTGTTAATTTACATGTTGTGTATCCATACATGTGTTTATGTTTATGGGTTTTTCCTATGAGTGTTGCATGTATATTTTTGTTGTTATTTCCGCATGCATCTGTGTATTTGCAGAATATATTTTTATTCTTAAGGTTTTATAATATACAGATGAAAGTATTCTTTTTAAGTGGCATGACCTAACTTGGGTGGCTAGGTATGTTAGATTATGGTATTAGAGCATAGTAAGTGTGTTTTATTGAGTAACATGGCTCGACCTGGGTGGATGGGTATGTTACATTATGGTATCATAGCCCCAGTTTCAATACTCAGCTTGGATGGGCCATGTAAGTGGCGATTGAAGAAACATTTTCACAGAGACCCATTGTCGAAATGGAAAAAATTTGAGTTTCAGAGCATCCATGTGTGCCAGGAGGGCATTGAGAGCACACCTTAAATGTGCTTGAAATCTTAGGAGGTGTATCACTTAGGGAAACCACAATGATCACATGATCTGTTCAGAAGAAGACAAATTCCTCACAATCGTCATATCTGGAGAAGGTGTACAGTCTTTAAGAACCGAAGTCCTTCGAACTTCACCACTTTGGTTGTTTTAATCCTTTTTGTCGTGAAAGAGGCAAAATCCCCAAAGCTCCGAAGTCTCGAAGTGAATCTACATCGTAGATAACTAGGAAGAGCACCTGACTGTTGGATTAGGCACAGACCACGAGGTAAAGAATTGTGCAGAAGATCATATCCCAACCATTAAATATGCACACAAGCGAGTGTGAGTCGTAGATCTCATGACATTTCGGAGGGTCGACACTCAGGGAGAAACGAGTCCTTATGCTGCCAAGAGGAAAATCTCTTGAAGTCCTGAAATCCAGAGTAAATTTGGACCGATAATGTTTGGGGACACATTTCCATAGAATAGTGTCTATTTGAAAGTTCAACATTCGGGAGATTTGTAGTGCTATGTTGAAAAGTCTCCCAAAGCCCGAAGACATGAAGCTCCGGAGAGCACATGTTTGGGAGTTCAAAGATTCTACGTTCGAGAGTTTTATAGTGTTATGTTTGGAAGTTATCCAAATCCCAAAGTTTCAAAGTCTCGTAGCCCCGAAGATTGAAGTTCCGAAGTACCGGAGCCCTGAAGCCCAAATTTCCAAAGTCTCAGAGCCCCAAAGTCCCAAAGCTCCAAAGAGCACTCATTCAAGCGTTCATAATTTTGGTGTCCGGGATTTTTGAAGTGTATTGTAGAAGAAACCTCTGAAGCTCGGAGTTTTGAATTCTCATAGCCTCGAAGTCCCGAAGCTCCAGAGAGCACTCATTCGGGATTTTGAAAATTCGACATTTGAGATTTTTGAAGTGTGTTGTAGAAGAAATTTCTGAAGCCCAGAGTTTCAAATTCCCGAAGCATTGGAGTGATGTGGCATGCTGACATCACCTAGGGTCAGATGGACCCATACTTTGTGTTCCACGTGTCATCTTGATTCATGCTTTTTACAAATATTTTATGCCAATTGGAACTTGAACACATGTCACCCGTCGATTTGGCCATGTGTCATCTCCATATTGTTTCCATGTAACAACCGCTAGTGCATAGTTTCTAATGAGACACCAAAAGTTCAAAAATTCAACATTTGAAGGAAGTGTTGGGTTGTGTTGAAAAAATCCTCTGAATCCCAAATCTCCAGAGCATAGAATTCCTGAAACTCCAGAGAAGAATCATTCGGTGACTTAGCCACTTAGGAATTCGGAGGAAAGGTTGTATGGTGTAGGCAGAACTTCTGAAGCCCAAAGTTTCGAAGTATCGGAGCCTTGAAGCTCCAAAGAAGCATCTGTTCGGAAGTTTTCCAATTCAACATTTGGGGTAAATGAAGTGTGATGAAGGTGAAACCTCTGAAGCCTGAATCAACGAAGCCTTGAAGCTCTAAAAATGTACCATGCAAGAGTTCGCCAATTTGGCATTCGGAGGAATTGGTATGTGTTGAAGGAGAGACCTACAAAGCCTGAAGTATCAGAGCCCCAAAGTCCCGAAGCTTCGGATAAGCGCCTTTCATCTAAGCACTTGGTTATAACCGAAGGTCACATGAGATTGGGGGCTGAAGTAAAGGGGCTAGTTCCTGAATGTTTTTTTTAAAGACAACATGGGGCTTAGTGAAGGAGTCTGTGGGGTTGTGATTTGTACGGACTAGAACCTAAAGAAGTAAAGAGGGCTTGTGTACATTATGAGAGGATCCATCATGGGTCCAAGACCTATTTAGGCTCCAGAAGAAGAACAATAGTACAGGGTTTTCCTTCAGAGAAAGGAAAATATTTAAATGACCATAACATTTTTCTCAAGACTCAAAATTGAGCATGGGAGTAGGTGTTGGAAATATATTGGATGGTAGAATATAATTATTCACTTAGAAAATTAATTTGGATAGAAAATTTTATGGAAAATCAGAAGAAAGAATCCTAATGCATTATGGAAACTAAAATGATTGAGACAGGGGGGAAAATACCAATACAATCACCTATTAAATGTTGGGGTTGTGGGGAAGATCATATGTTTAGAGACTATCCTCTCAGGGGGGTAAAAGTGAGGAATGTTCATAGTGTACAAGAAGATGAAACACTGGAGGACATGGGTGGAAGTGTACCTAGGATATATGCATCCCTGGAAAAAAAGAAAGCTGAGTTTTAGTCACATATGATTGAAGTGGAAGCTGGCTATAGGAGCTAAAAGGAAAAATTGTGCATATGTTACCAAAATTGTATATTGTAGTTCTAGCTAACAGATTTTTTTGTATGTATGTTTTTGAAGTTATGGTTACAATTAAAACAGAAAAAGTGCTAGAGATGTCTACATATAGAAGAAAGGAGGACATAGATGGTTCTTCATTGTACATTTAGGATCTTTAAGAAGTTATTGGATCAGATGTTGGGTTCAATCAGAAACATGGAAAACCCTAATGAAATTCTTGTTTGGGAAAACAGTTTAGATTACAATTTTTCACATGAAAATGTGAATGCTAGGTGAGGAAATCCATTTGCAATACATCATAATGCATGTACCATAGGTTCATATGGAGATGCAAAGCATGGGAATAATGAAGGATGGTTTTATAGAATGTGAAAGAGTTGGACCTGGTATGAAGAAGGAGCTGAGGAACTTGAGGACATAATGTTATGTCAATAATATCACACAAGATGATCAAAGGTCAAGAATGAACAATTTTAAGATATAAATCTAGGTGCAGCCATGAAGTTTGGGAATCCACTACAGGAAATCCACTCATGTTAATTAGGGTGCTCAATGGAAATTGTGTATAAGAGTATATCATGTAGTGAATGATGTAGTGAATTCCATTCACTCTAAAGGAAGCCAATGTACAGATACGACAATAGAGTCTGGGAATATCTACTCTAAAATATTGATAGGTTAAAATGTTATTTTCCAGTAACGAGAAACAAGGAGTATATTTGTACATATGATGTAACATCTCGAAGGATCAATCCTACAATTTGGAGACAACACCTCCATTATTTCTACCAGAGTGCGTAGTGGAAGCATGGTATGAGGGGCATCAATATGGCATGATAGAAGTTGATTATGCAAGTTAGGTTGAAATCATATGGGTCAAGACAGGAGGAAGTAAGGGTTCATTAAGAAAATCCAAGTGTTGATATGTTTAGTCAAGGAAAGGATAAATCAATTGCTTCAAGAAACAAATTGGTGTTAAATATCCAAGGTTAATCAAAGAGCATGACCAAAAATGTAATTTGGTCATGTAGGAGTTGGATCAGAGGGATCCAAGTAATAGTGGAATGATGAAAATTAATATCAGCATAATATATGGTTAGAAGTATGCAAAGTAGACAAGAAAGATTCCAGGATGGATTCAAGTCCTTGAACATCTTAAGATAATGGAAGAAGAAATCATGAGGTAGACATCAAGGTAATAGGGATGCATGACAACACTCCAGGAGGGACAAAAATAATAGTAGATGATTGTTGATTCATTCCAAAAGTGTTGAAGGTATTTCCACAATAACATGGATATACCAAGTCAAGAAGAAATTAAAAATGAAATGAATTTCTAAAGAGAAATCAATAAGGAACCATGAAGAAGAAAATGGTTCTACGCTTGGTATAGAATGAAAGGGAGATGGTACCTGACAAGAATCCATCTCAAGTGGCATAGAGTCGTGAGTGAAATTCCCGAAGGTCGAAAGTATCACTGGAAATTATGATGATGAATTAAAAGTAGTGTTATTTACTTCCAATTAATTCTATGCAGCTGGCGAGGAATGAATATGTGCATCTTTATAGTATGCTAGAGATTGGCTACACAAGTCAAGTTTGAGGCTAGTTGTATAAGAAAAGAGAAGAGAATGTTGCAAGAAACCTCAAGTGCTAAAGTATTCAATCAGGAAAGGGATGAAGTAGTTCAATCCTGAAAAGTAAATGGATGTTGAAGGTCCAAAGTCTATAAGAGAGCGTGATTGGAATTATAATTTGTCCAAGTGTGATTTGGGTTAGATGGATCCAGGAAATAAATGAATACTAAAGATTAATATCAACATAGTATTTGGCTGGAAATGCAAAAGTGCCCAAGAATGATCTGTCTAGAAAGAGCTCAAGGAAATAATAATCAAGTACAATGATTACAGTGAGAGCACAAGAAGATTCAGGAATCCGGGAAGAATTAAAGACTTATAGGAACAACAAAGAAATGTGATAAAGGGAGAAAGAGGTTATTGAAATTACTATAGCAGCAATTATGTTATGGTTTGTTGGACAACCATACACAAAAAGAGAGTATTATTGAATGTTTTCAAGTGTTGATACTGATGTTGTTGCATATGGAAGGATGCAACATAAAGTTGAAGTGTTGATTATAAGGTTGATAAAGGAGAAATGAGATCTTCTATTATTATCAGCTAACCAGGTAGCATGAAATTCATTTAATGGAAGCTATGTAGTTAAGTATTTTATAAATTTATGTTGCATAATTGCTTAAGGGAATTTAGGTAAGAATTTTGTCAGCCATATTTATTTATAAAATCACAGTATAAGAGTATTTGAATGTATTAATGAGAATAATATACCACTAGGTGTGGTAAAGCCTGGAGGCGTGTAATAATTATCAAATATTCTTAGTTTGAATGCACAAACCGACATAGTAGCATGTCATGTTAATTTGGTTATGAGGTAATAACCAAAGCAATAAAGGGTGTCAACCTTCTATAGGAATGGATGCCAGAAAAACTAGTCATGTATGAGACCATGATATGGTTGGTTATGGAAAGATATGGTTATGGAAAGTCTATGTACCGCATAATGTCCAATGTAATTCCTACCTTTAAATAATACTTGGAACATAGTTACCAACTCAATGAGAACTGTGACCTCAAAACGAGAACTCTGACCCAAAAAACTCATATTTTTCCAAAAAAAACATGAAAATCAACCCCCAAATCAAAAAGTGGTGCTACTGGTAGTACCATTTTTTCAAATGGGGTCAAAATTACAACATTTTTCAAACATGGACTTTAAAACTCATACAATAGATTAGAAAAACCTTCAAATCGAAACCTAAATAAGAAAATGATGTTACAAATTTTTATTTTTTTTCAAAACGTTAAATTTATAGATATTTTGAAATTGTATTTTTAGCAGTCGGAACCTCAAAATCAACCATCAAATTGAAATGTACTGCTACCGGTAGCACCCATTTTATTGGGGTATTAAAATGACATTTTTTAAAGTGGTAATCAAAATCATCCTTACTACAAACAAAATCATCAAATAAACCCTTAAATACTTACCTTTTAAATCTTAGTTTATCACTCCAAACACAACATAATACATAATACCATAAAAACAATACATTTAAAAATATATAATCAAAACCTAAATTTGAAAAGAAAAAAACATTAAAAAAAAAAAAGGTGAATAAAAACAAAAACTAAAAAAAATGATAAAATTTTAAAATTTTCTCAAGAAAACAATAATTTCTAAAATATGTATATTTGTTTTTGAAAAAAAATAGTAAAAAAACCATTAAAACCTAAAATAATGTATAAAAATATATAATAATAAAAAAAATATTAACATCATGTCAAAATTAAAAAATAAATAAATAACTAAAAAAAATTAATTGCAAATTTAAAAAAAAAACAATATATATATATAACTATATTATATAGA
>JZKD02S0300471.1:107694-137537 GCA_000966675.3 Picea glauca | reverse complement strand
AGATAAGAATGTAATAGGTTCCAAATGGGTGTTCAAAAATAAAATGAATGAAAAAGGACAAGTTGTTAGAAATAAAGTCAGATTGGTCTGTAAAGGGTATGCACAAGTTGAAGGTGAGGACTTTGATGAAACTTTTGCACCAGTGGAAAGATTGGAGGCCATCAAAATGTTCCTTGCATATTCATGCCATAAGAACTTTAAAGTGTATCAGATGGATGTTAAGTTATCTTTTCTTAATGGAGATCTAGAGGAAGAAGTATATATGGAGCAGATTGAAGGATTCTCATTGACAGATAATCCCAATTATGTTTGCAAGATGAAGAAGGCCTTATATGGACTGAAACAAGCACCGCGAGGTTGGTATTATAGACTGGACAAATTTTTACAAGACAAAGGGTTCAAGAAAGGTATTGTTGACAACAATCTCTACATTAAGTCTGAAGGTGATAATTTACTAGTTGTTTTGGTTTATGTAGATGATATTATTTTTGGTTGACTAATGAATCATCTGTCCAGTGGTTTGCTAACTCTATGAAAACAGAGTTTGAGATGTCCTTGATAGGAGAACTGTCATATTTTCTTGGCTTACAAGTAAAACAGAGTTTTGGAGGAATTTTTATATCTCAAGAAAAATATTTGAAAGAGATGTTGAAGAAATTTCAGATGGAGGATTCCTCTCCTGTTAGTACACCTATGGTGGTTGGTCGCAAGATCAATAAAAATGATATGTCACCCGATGTTGATCAAAGGACATACCGATCAATGATAGGCAGTCTTCTATACATCACAACATCTCGTCCTGATATAATGCAAGCTGTTGGAATGGTAGGTCGTTATCAGTCAGCTCCTAAACAAAGTCACTTGGTAGATGTCACAAGGATATTCAAATACTTGAAGGGAACAATGACTTATGGTTTGTGGTATCCCAGAAATCATAATTTTGAGTTAACTGCTTATTCAGATGTAGATTGGGCAAACTGTGTTGATGAGAGAAAAAGCACCAGTGGAGGAGCATTCTTCCTGGGTGACTCATTAGTAGCATGGCTTAGTAAAAAGCAAGGATATATTTCCTTATCAACCAAAGAAGCAGAGTACATTTCTTTTTCTACTTGTTGCACTCATATTTTATGGATGATACAAACTCTTTCAGATTTGAAGGTAACTTACATTGATCCCATTCCACTTCACTATGATAACACCAATGCCATCAGTCTCTCTAAGAATCCTGTACTTCATTCAAAATCTAAGCACATACCAATAAAATACCATTTTCTCAGAGAACAAGTTACAAACAAAATTGTTCAGGTGAATTATATTCCTTCCACAGAACAGATAGTTGATATCTTTACTAAGCCATTAGCAGCGACCCCTTTTGGATATCTTCGTCAAAAGTTGGGGGTTATAACTTCTTTCATCTAATCTGTTCACCTGGTCAGGGGGAGTACTTATTGAATATCTGTTGTATTTCTAAGATGCTCATAGTTGACACGGGGAGTATGTATTGCAACAACTTAGGGGGAGCGTGTCTGTTCTTTGACATTGATGTCAAAGGGGGAGAAAGTGTGGTAATTTCAAAGATGCTACAGTGGTATAATTGGATGTTCTTCAAGGGGTTTCCATCAATGCCAAAGAGGGAGATTGTTGGCATGTTTTCAGATAGTGGCAGAGAATACGTGTTTGTCATTGATGGAAAAGATCATGACCGACAACACAACGATGATCGCAGGGCAAGATCAGAAGCTAAACTCCATTTCGGGTATCAGAGGCTAAACTCTATTTTCGGAGTTTCGGATACCGGGAGTTGGAAGTGTTGAAACAATTCATCACACAAATGCCAAAATGTCGAAATGTGAAACATTGAAATACCATACCGTTGATCTGACTCCATTTCAGAGTTTTGGATACCGGGAGATGGAAGTGTCGAAACACTTCATCATAGAAATGTTGAAACGCTGAAATACCAGACCATTGATCTGACTCCATTTCGGAGTTTCGGATACCGGGAGTTGGAGTGTTGAAACACTTCACCACAGGAATGACGAAATGTCGAAATGTGAAAAACACCTTTTGGTGTAGGTTTCAGATACCGGGAGTTGGAGTGTCGAAACACTTCACCACAAGAATGTCGAAATGATGAAATGCAAAAAACACCTTTTGGTGTAGGCTGTGGTCACCGTCAATAGTCATGTGAGAGGGAGGAGCTAACACAAAGCTAAGCTCCTTTTCGGCAATCGTAACATGAAGAGTCGAGATTCTTCACCACAGGAATTTTGAAATGCGAAATAATCGCAAGACCCTGTGGATTTAATCCAACAATGCTAGTTATTTGAGCATCTGATTGAAGGGTTATTGTTGATCTTTATGATTAACTGTTCAGTTACGATTCAGTTAGTAGAACCGAATCATGGTTCTTGGATGGTTGGCGATTCAATTGCTGAGGCATTTTTTCCCAAGATGATTCAAGGTGTAACCAAAGAGGAAGTGGATAAAAGATATACGTTGTGACTGTGCACATGTGGCTGTGCTGAGTGAAAAATAAATTGAACCATAGAAAGGTAAAATTATAGTATGCACAGTGGAAATAAAACACAGAGATGGGGAACAGAAGCTGAATATAACAAAATAGTGGAAGAGAGCAGAAAGTGCACATATCAAAGATGCATATCTGTGAGAAGAAGATAAATCCAAGGTGTGCATGCTGAGATAGAGGATAAGATTACAAAGCTGAAGAGGATGCAAGAAGGGAGACACGGATGCAGGCAGAGCATAGTGGCATAACTGAACAGTGATAAGCCTGGTAAGCAAATGAAAACTATTGAATCACTGTAATAAATTCACAGAAAGCAAAGTTTTATATTTCAGGGTGGTTGGGAGGTGCTAGGGAGGACTGTTGTCCTCAGAGGTTCAAGTGGGTGCTTGAACACAGGGAGTTGTAGCTTCCATCTGGTTGCAGCCAGAGAAACCAGGGTGGCAGGGTGGTGCAAGGGAGAACAAGTGTTCTCTATTATATAGGTTGGAACCTATGTAACTGGAAGTTGATGCTTCCATCCAGTTGGTGTTGGAACACTCAGGGAGTTGGTGCTTCATTGTAGTGGGTGCTAGAGAAACCAGAGAGTTGGTGCTCTCAAACAAGTTTGTGCTTGTATAAGTGGAAGTAGATTCTTCCATCCAGTCGGTGCTGGAACACTCAGGGAGTTGGTGCTTCCTTCTAGTGGGTAATAGAGAAACCAGAGATTTGGTGCTCTCAAACAAGTTGGAGCTTGTAAAACAAAGGTAGTAGCCTCACATTGAGTTGGTGCTCAATTATAGATGATGTACATAACTTAAAAGACTACCTATCATTTTGAAGAAGAAGAGGTTTTATCCCTTTATGGGTTTCCTCGTGAAAATCTGTCTCTGTGTATATCTTATGTGTGACTGATACTCATTATTTATGTTGTCCATATGTTGTATAATATTGATGATAACTTGAAGAAAGATTAAGAATGTTTTAATAGACTTAAAATTGTTTAAGCACAATAACAACTGATTCACCCCCCCTCTCAGTTGTCTTAGTAATTTCAACAAACCCCTCACAACAAAAGTAGGGAAAAGGTAGCTCCAAACGGTATAACAAAGGAAAAATCAAGAATGGACATCCTCAGGACAACCAGTCTAGGATGAAAACAAAGAAGGACAATGGGAAGACAAAGAAAGACACTGGGAAGTGGTGTGAGTTCCATAAGATCCCCTGGCATAACACTACTGAATGTCGCTCAAAGTAGTCATTGGAGTCTGAGGTGAAAGTCTATGAATCATATGTGTGTTCCAACTATGAGTCATAACCAGAAAAAGGGAGATAGATGATTGACGCAGAACCTAGGGCTACCGTTGCTCCCACGAAGATCCAACCTGATGAACCTAATGAACCAGAGGAAGGAAAGTGACTCTTTCATTCATAGATGCGGGTGAAGGATACTCCGCTGCACTTCATCGTTGATAGCAGTAACCAAAAGAGCCTCATCTAAGAGGAGGTCGTCAAGCATTTGGCCTTTTCGAAAACACCGTACCTACAATCATGCACCATCGGAAGGCTCCACCAAGGGAGTGATCTTTATGTCAGCCAACAGTATTGCATTTCCCACGACATCAAACTCTTAAAAAATGAGGTATCATGTGATTTCTCCCCCCTTGAAGTTTGTAATTTTCTTTTGGGAGAACCTTATTTATGGAAACATCATGATGTAGGTCTCATAGTGTTATTATTACTTTAGATAGTAAATTATATAGGATACCCAAGGTAATCACACCTACTTCCATTTCTTTGATCTCTACCAAGCAATGCAGGGAGGTCTTCTCTCAAACCGGGAAGTTTGTTTTCTTCGTGATTCACGCTCAAAGTAAGTGGAAGGTCGTAGCCACATCCATGGCCTTTGTGACAATTCTCTCCACACAGAAGAAGTAAGTGGATAATGTCATGGAAGAATACAAAGACATCTTATCCTCACCCACTGGGTTACCTCTATACTGCCAGGTCAAACATTCAATCGATCTGACCCCCAACGCATGGCTACCTAATGGGTCAGTCTATCATGACTCTTTGTTAGAAAATCAGGAAATCAAGCGCTAGATCCAAGAGTTGCTAAAAAAGGGGCACATCCGACCAAGTTCATCACCATGTGGAAGCCCAATCATACATGTGCATAAGAAATACGGGACTTGACAACTCTACATTGATTACCAATCCCTAAATAAAATCACAGTGAGGAACTGGTACCCAATTTCCCGAATTGAGGATCTCCTTGACCAACTCAAGGGGTCCAAATGCTTCAGTAAGATTGATTTGGATTCTGACTACCACCGAGCCCCAATAGAGAAGACCAATGTATGGAAGACTATCTTCAAGTCCAAAGAAGGTCTTTTTGGTTGGCTTGTCATGCCCTTTGGCTTGGCGAATTCCCCAACAACCTTCATGAGGTTTATGGACAATATCTTGCAACCTTTCACCAATTATTTTGTGATAGTTTATTTGGTTGACATCCTCATCTTCAACAAGAATTGGGAGGAACACTTGCAACATATTCAATAAGTTTTGCACACTCTGTCGCAACACAAGCTATATGCAAATTTGGAAAAATGTTCCTTTGACATTTTTCCAAATATTACATGAAAATTGATTTATGAATGAGCAAATATTAATTATTACAAAGTAAAACCAATATCTTTTAATCTTTGATATGCATTTTTCAAATTTATCTTAATTGGGTATTAAAGTCTACTGAGTTGGGTTAATCAAAGTGTTCTTACTATTGAATATAGTTAATTTCTTATGGTGAATGTAATTTTTATGGGTTGGTAGGAATCATATAACTAATAATGGTTGAAATCATTATTATTTGAAAAGCTAGCTAACTTATCCTATAAATAACATGGGTTTTATGCACAAACAATTAATTTATAAAAACCTCCATAATGATTATTAGATTTATGAATGTATTTAAAAAATAATAATTCAATAAAAATTGTTTGCATTCTTAAATTAGATTTGACCATTAAACCTTGGATGGTGATTGATTTAGCATTTTACCATATTTGATCTTTCGAAAACCTTTACTCTATATTCATCTTGACCCTTAAATAAAAAAAAAAAACGAGTCCAATAAACTAAACCAATTGGACTGTCGTTATTCTTAGATTTTGTCAATCTGTTTATTTCCGTATCTTAAATCTCACCTTGTTCTCCTTATTTCCATATCTTCAATGTTATGAAAAGAAAACATGGAATCAGTTTGCCCCCCACTATAATTCATATATAGCGTGTTGCAACGAGTATGCAAAAAATTGTACAGCTAACCACGTTATTCCAAATCGTATTAATGCTTATCACTAGACTATGAAATCATGTTATTTCAAATCTTATTAATTCTTACTTTTGTTATTAATGTTTATCTTTAGTCTTAATATAATTCATGTTATTACTTTTGTTATCTTTAGTCTTAATATAATTCATGTTCAAAAAAATTATTATTATTATTTTTGAAAAACATTATTCTGAATAATATTATAATTTTAAAAATTATATTAAATTTTATATTTATTTATTTTTTAATACTAGAAATCCATAATTAGTAAGTTTAATTTGGGCCATTCAAGAGATTAAATAAAACAACAAAGTTTTCACATTGTAGTGAACATCGATCAACTGTAATGAATACCGATTTCAAGGCTGGAAAACCCAGATATTAACATGAGACATCCTCTTTAATTATTACCGTGTGTTGCCTCTCCAGTTGATCTCCAATTCAACTGGATGGTTATGAAATCTTCAGAAATTATATCATTATTGTACTTACATTTGAAGGGGATGTGATCCTTATTAGTTTTCGGATGGACAGCGTTGCGCTTCTTTTCTTTTTCATCATGATGATTTTGATGTTTGCTTGCTTTCTCTTTGAAACATAATTGATGATGATTAACGTCCATTAAGATCGAATCGGTTTATTGGATCTTACGAGGGTAAGTGATTACTTGTCATTCTTTAGAATTTTGTTTCTGTGTTCGAAAAACATTAAGAGAAGCTTTCCAAAATCACCATACTTTTGTTGAGTTAAGAGGTTAGCAAGGTTGGTAGTGTGATAAATATTTTGAAAATGAGATCTAATATGGGTATAGGGTGGACAATCTAAGAGAAAGTGATTTTCATCTTCAACCTTCTTAGTGTCACAAAGGTGACACACTCTTTCATCCCATGTATACATAAGTTACATAACTATGGGTGCATTACAATGGAGTATCAACTCCCTTCTAAAAACTTTGGGTACATGTAATCCATGGGCCATGGGTGGTAAATCCGTGAGCTACTATAACCATGTGTTAGAAACCACTATTATTAACCTAACAACTTTGACTCTATAGTCTAGTAAGGTTTAATCTAACATTTTTCCTTTAAAATTAACTTGAGGTTTCTCATGACCAAATCTTGCCAAACTTCCATCAAAATCATTGTATCCTTCTAGACATTATCGGTGAAACATCAAACCCTGAGCATCCTTGTCTAGCTAGATAACAGAGTCATATAAAATTTAGCATCCTCTCCCAAGTTCTATAGTCATATGCATTTCATTGTTACTGTTCATCATCCTCTCCCCTTTCCTTCCTCAACCTCGACTCTCTCAACTCTCTCACCTGAGACCCAAAACTAGTTGTTCTCTCTAGCTATCGCATCTTGTTTTTCATAAACATCAACCTCCCTCTCACAGTAGTTATGAAATAAAAATGTTAGAAAAATAAAATAACAAGAACTAAGTATTAACAAGAACATAAAAAAATGCACACATAAATCACATGAGATTTATTCTAAAAAACCTTTACAGAAAAACTAACCAATCCACTCAATCTATGATACATCCCCAAGTGAACATTTCCTAACCCTCCCTGTAGTGCATTACAATGGAGTATCACCATCATTTTAAAGGATTTCATTACATATAATCCACTGGCTCAAAAACCAATCCATACTAAAACCATGTGCAAGAAACCACTACTATTAACAACTTTGACTCCTTCAACTTATTAAGTTTAACCTAACAAATAATATTTGAAACAACACCTACAATATTTAAATGATTTGTTTCTTTGGATACCTTTTTCCTTCCTCATATAGATGATAATGTATGTGAAACAAATGTCTATATAAAGATTTTAGCGGTGAGTATTCCAAGATAATGGGAGTAACTATATTAATATTTATTAATGCTTTTAGCGGTTAGTATAGGAAGGTTATGATGTCAATCACCGTATTGGAGCATTTCGAGATTAAAAGGTTAGTGTTCCAAAATCATAATGTGAAAGGAAAAATAAGCTTTTAAGATTTTTATGTTAGCATGATGGTATTTAAATGTTATGATGCCCATACATATATTTTAATAGGTGGAATACTTTGCTTGGGTTTCAAAGATAAGAAATTGAGTATTTCAAAGTTAAGTTTTTAATATAAATATTAAAAAGAGGATTGGTTTGTTGGTATTTTCAAGAATAAAAGTTAGTGTTTCTTGATATTAATATATGTGATTATAGATATTATTTGTATATGTAATTAAATATAATATATTTTATTTTTGTTATGAAAAGTTTTAAATGGTTTGATTTCATTTATGTTAATTAAGAGTTGATTTTGGGAGATTTTAAATTCACGTAGTTTAAAAGTTTTTTGAAATGATTTGAGTGATTAATTTTGTATAATTTAATGGCCTGGGGAGTTTTTCAACATGTTGAATCCATTCCTACATTCAAAAATGGATTTTAAACAACAAAACATAGAGATTTCATACATATTTATGTTGTCAAATTCAGAGAAAAAACCATTTAATATAACAATTAGACAATGCCTTTAAAATTTAAAATCTATAATTTAATCAATCACTTGACTTTTCAAATCAAATGATTTTTTTTAATTAAAATATTTAAAACATATTATGAGAGTAACATATTAAAAATATGTATACATATGTAATGTAAAAATAAACATCTTAACCCTCAAAAATTTTAAATGATGTTTTTTTTCATTTATGTTTGTTTTCATTTATGTCAAACAACTTTTTATAATGGAGATCTTTTACAATTCCTCTTCATTTTCAAGTTGCTAAGTTTTTATGTTATAGAAGAGGCAAAAAAATATTGATTAATTTTTCTTAGTTGGATATTATGAGAAAGGGTGATTTGGAAAATTATATGGGACATTTCAAATCTAAAGTTTATAGTTTAGTTAATTAATTGATTTTTAGAATAAAAGGAGTCATTTATTTTCAATGAAAACATTTAATATATATTGGATATTATCTTAAGAAGATATGGTTATACAAGAATAGATGAGCATATTCACTTTATAAAAAAATACAAATACAATATAAAAATAAACACTTTAACCCTCAACATATGGGTGGTGAGGGCATTCAACCTCTTGGGAGGATTGGTGGTCAAGGAATTAAAATAAAAAATAAAAAATACCAATACCATAGCAATATGCACATATAAATCATAAAAGATTTATTTCAGAAAACCTTTATAGAAAAACAAGCCAAGAATAGATATATTATTTCTCTTGACCAAACCTACCCAAGCGAGTCAACCTTACTAAGTGAGCCTTCGCCACTCAACTCTCAACACATTACAATGGAGTATCACCAAAATTTTAAATGATTTAATTACATTTAATCCATAGTTTCCAAAACCACAAGATATCGAAACCATGTGCTCAAAACAACCGTTGTTGAGCGAACAACTTTGACTCTTTCACCGAGTAAAGTTTAGCCTAACATTCCCCCCTTTAAACATGACTTGGGGCTTCCCATGAACAAATGTGACTAAACCTCCCTCAATGTCAGGGTATCTGGGAATCCCAATGCCCCCCCCTATCATGTAGGTCTAGGTCTAGACATTATTAGTGAAACTTCAGACATAGAGTATCCATGCTTAACCAAGTGTTACACTCATATGCCCATTTACATTCTATTTCATTAAAATTTCAATTGATTTGTTTTCATTGTTTCTATCCCCACACTTATGTTGTCATCCTCTTTCCATACATTATCATTGTTTTCCAATTCTTGTAATTCAACACTCTCATGCACTACGAGCCCAAATATAGTGCTCTTCAAATCTCAATGATGAATCCTTCAATGCCCCTTAGGGATTTAAACCTTGGATTTTTACTTCAAAAATTGTGTCCTTCATTTAATCATTGTCAATCTTGTTGTAATACCAGTTGTTAGGAAACAAAAATGTGAGATAAATAAAATAACAAGAATAAAACAATATGCACACATAAATCACATGAGATTTATCTTAGAAAACTCTTACTCAAATAACCATCCAATCCGTCCAAGTGAGATGATCAACTCTTGGTGAATTACAATGGTGTATCGCGAACATTTTAATGGCTTTCACTATATGTAATCCACGAGATATAAAACTAAATACTACCAAAACCATGTTCTAGAAACCACCACTATTGACCTAACAACTGACTCTTTAAACAAGTCAAGTTTAACCTAACAAAAAAACACTTTTTTTCCTCCGCCTCTTCCATAGTTCTTCAAAACTAAAGTGATTATCTCTATGACTTGCATGGTGGAAACATACATGCCATTTATGTAAATGTATTCAAATATTTCCTTTTGTTGTAGTGTTGCTTTGCATCTTGAAGTCACACCTTCAATGGTGTGATCTTTGTAATCACGGGTTAAAAAAAGAAAATAAATAAATCTATTTCATGAAATACTCAGTTTCTACATGAGAAACGCAATGCATATTCAGATTGAAAATAAAATAAAATTCAACAAAGAAATTACAAGAATAGCGGGAATATTCATATCCATGACTTGTTTCTTTGGGTCTTCCTTTCCTTCGATCATTGAATTTGGCAATGAAATGATACCGATGAAGTGGGGGAGAGGATAATATATGTGAAACAAACATCTATATAAAGTTTTTAGCAGACAACATTTCAAGATAATGTGAATCATTGTGTTAACATTTTTAGTAGTTAGTATTCGAAGGCTTCAATGTGAATCACTGTATTTGAGCATTTCAATATTAAAAGGTCAGTATTCCAAAATCATAATGTGACAAGAAAGTTACGTTGTTGATATTTTCATGTTATGATCTTGGTATTCAAATTATATGATGCCAATACATGCATTTGAATAGGTGGATTACTTTGATTGTGTTTCAAAGATAAGAACTTGTTATTTCAAATTCATGATGTTAATATAAATATTAAAAGGAGGGTTGGTTTGTTGGAATTTCAAATAAATCTATTCGAATGTCTCAAACTTTCCTTGGTTGCTATCATTAAGGAATACCCTAACATAAAATAGTCTGATAGAAAGAGGTTTTCAGGGGCCAACCATATGTTTCCTATGCAATGTAGAGGAAGATACGATGCAATAAATTTTCAATGAGTGTGTAGTTGTGTCAAAACTATAGGATATAGGGTGTAACATACCCAACCACCCAGGCGGGGCCATGCTACTCCATAAAACACACTTACTATGCTCTAATACCATAATTTAACATACCCAGCCCCCCAGGATGGGTCATGCCACTTAATAAAAACACTTTCATCTGTATATTATAAAAATTTAAGAAGATAAATATATTCTGCAAATACACAAAGGCATGGGGAAATAAAAGTAAAAATATACATGCATCATTCATAGGAAAAACCCATACACATAAACACATGTATGAATACACAACATCTAAATTAACGCACAATTGATACTTATCTTTTATAGAATACCACCAATTATGTGGAGACCTTCCATGATCCTCCCATCCTTAGACCACGCCGCTCAGAACTCCCAGCAGTGGGTCACCACAAAGATGAGACTAAAATCCACTCGGGTAAAGGGATTTCTAACCAGGATGATACTAACACAATCAACAGGAAGGATTTCGTCCCAGGAGACAACTGAAACTAACAACCTACAACCTCTCATTCCCCACATGCCTGTCTCGCCCTAGGAAGTGTGCCCCTTCTCTACTCAACAGTCCTTCGGCTACCCCACTTCCTTTCCAGGGCTTAAGCAACATGCCGGACATGAAGTCTCAGAGAACTGTAGCTACAGTTGGTCTCCCATAGGAAATATATTCCCAACAATTCTCTCACCTGGAGAGCATTTCTCATGGGCCTGATAGCCCGCATATTCAATCCATGGGCCTAACAACCCACTTCTTCAATCCATCTCCTAAGTCAAACAAGTACTAGCTCAAGTGAATGAAAAAACATAATTCTGGTATGGAACAAGTGGTGGCAACAACCACGTTCAGGAAATGAACAATGATGGAAACAACGACCTTCATATAAGGTGCAGTACTGGCTTAGGTAAGGTACAGTATGGGCTCAGGTAAGGTATAGGTGCATTGTGCATAACAGGAAGGTACAATTACTGCTTTAGGCCTACATGCATGAGGGAGAGGTCGAGTGATGGATAGAAAACTAGTTGAGTTGTGAATGAGAAGAATGGTTGAGTGAGTCCCAATGGAATTGTTTTCCCCACATTTATTTGGATGCTCCCTTGATCACATGGCCCTCCAGGAGCTCATTTCTCTCCACTTGTATTTCATTTCCTTTCTCATAAGAACTTAGGATATCATAAGTTATATCCATAACTTAGTCTTTTAGGAATAATATTATAATATTCCCTTGGAGATAATCCCTTTATCTTAGCCCCTTTTCTAGGCTCTTATTCCCCCCTTTCCCTTCCTAGTGGAGTTTAGTGCCCCATACTCTTTTATCATGGTTTTTCTATACACAATGATGTATTTTATTAATGCTATGAGTGTTTACATATACAAAAATATGCTCAATGGACTTTAGCATCTAAGCTCTCCGACCTAATAATCACATAAGCCTTCTGGCCTATAATTAACCTGGCTCACCAGCCTACAAAACATATTTATATTTACAACTAGGGCTCGATATTGGGGTGTTACATCCCCCTCCCCTTATTTATGCACTTTCCTTAGTGCATCATATACCATGTACATTTCAAAATTCCCTAAACGATTATGTTTGTTTGCTAATGAAGCTTGTTATCCACTTGGTGCTCTGATTTCAAGCACCAATTCATGTATTCATATTGTAGTTGGAAGTCATTTTCTCTATTCCATAGAGCTTCTTTAGGAAATAATTCATCTCATTGTTCCATTTGGAATACCCTCGTTACGACAACTACCATGCCATAAGAACTCCTGAGTTGCCTCTTCCTTTTTCCACTCACCCTTCCAGGATTAGGTATCCCTTCACTGCTACACATTCCTTCAACGATCCATCTTGCCAATGCTTTCACACACAAGGAGAGAGCCAACTCATTATTAGAACCCCACCAAGGTTCTACATTTAACGAGCTTCAATGTCTCCAACAATAGTTGTTCTTCCCAAGCATTCCAACTTTAATCAATATTATATCATCTGCATCACACACATGTAGTTATCATGAGAGAACATTACTAAAATTCATTTAGAAAATCAAACTTGTTTCATAAGGAATTCAGCTTTTCCCCAAAATATGAAATTTTGTCTCATAATTTTTCATGGTTGTTACAATAGTAGGATGCATTCTTCCTTATGGCGTTCAACAAGCACCATACTTAATACCATTTTTTTCCTGCAATGCTTCCATATTGCATTCAACCAACATACCAATTCCCCTGAATGCCAAATTAGCGAACTCTTGCATGGTACATCTTTAGAGCTTCTGGGCTTCGATGATTCGGGCTTCATAGGTTTCACCTTCATCACACTTCATTTACCCCGAATGTTGAATTGGAAAACTTCCAAACAGATGCTTCTTTGGAGCTTCGAGGCTCCGGTACTTCAAAACTTTGGGCTTCAGAGGTTATTCCTACACCATACAACCTTTCCTCCGAAGGACTAAGTGGCTAACCCCCAAAACGATGCTTCTGTGGAGTTTCGAGACTTCGACGCTCTGGAGCTTTGGGCTTCGGAGGATTTTTTCAACACAACCCAACACTTCCTTTGAACGTCGAATTTATGAACTGTTAATGTCTCATTAGAAACTATGCACCAGGGGTTGTTACATGGAAACAATATGGAGATGACACATGGCCCAATCAATGGGTGACATGTGTTCAAGTTCCAATTGGCACAAAAGATTTGTAAAAAAAATGAATCATGATGACACGTGGAACACAAAGTATGGGTCCATGTCACCCAAGGTGACATCAGCATGCCACATCACTCTGACGCTTCGGGACTTCGAAACTCCGGCCTTCAGAAATTTCTTCTACAACACACTTCAAAAATCTCGAATGTCGAATTTCCGAAATCCTGAATGAGTTCTCTCCAGAGCTTCGGGACTTCGGGGCTCTGAGAATTCAAAACTCCGAGCTTTAGAGGTTTCTTCTACAACACACTTCAAAAATCCCGAACACCAAAATTATGAACTCCTGAATGAGTGCTATTTGGAGCTTCGGGACTTCGGGGCTCCGAGACTTCGGAACTTCAGGCTTCAGGGCTCCAGTACTTCGGAACTTCAGGCTTCGAGGCTCTGGGACTTCGAAACTTTGGGATTTGGATAACTTCCAAACATAACAATATAAAACTCTCGAATGTAGAATCTATGAACTCCCAAACAAGTACTCTCTGGAGCTTCATGTCTTTGGGATTTGGGAGACTTTTCAACATAACACTGCAAATCTTCCAAATGTTGAACTTTCGAATAGACACTATTCTATGGAAACATGTCCCCAAACATTAACGGCCCAAATTTACTCCGGATTTCAGGACTTCAAGAGATTTTCTTCCTGGCAGCATAAGGACTTGTTTCTCCATGAGTGTCGACCCTCCGAAATGTCATGAGATCTACGACTCACACTCGCTTGTGTGTAGATTTAACGGTTGGGATATGATCTTCTGCACAATTCTTTACCTCGTGGTTTGTGCCGAATCCAACAGTCAGGTGCTCTTCCCAGTGATCTACGATGTAGATTCACTTTGAGACTTCGGAGCTTCGAGGCTTTTGCCTCTTTCACGACAATAATGCTTAAAAAAACCAAAGTGGTGAAGTCCGAAGGACTTCGGTTCTTAAAGACTACGCACCTTCTCCAGATATGACAACTGTGAGGAATTTGTCTTCTTCCAAACAGATGATGTGACCATTGTGGTTTCCCTAAGTGATACACCTCCTGATATTCCAAACACAGTTAAGGTGTGCTCTTAGTGCCCTCCTGGCACTCATGGATGCTCTGAAACTCAAAATTTTTCCATTTCGACAATGGGTCTCTGTGAAAAATTTTCTTCAATCCCCACTTACACGACCCATCTAGGTTGAGTATTGAAACTGGGGCTCTGATACCATAATGTAACATACACATCCACCTAGGTCGAGCCATGTTACTCAATAAAACACACTTACTGTGTTCTAATACCATAATCTAACATACCCAGCCACCCAAGCTAGGTCATGCCACTTAAAAAGAATACTTTCATATGTATATTATAAAACCTTAAGAATAAAAATATATTCTGCAAATACACAGATGCATGCCGAAATAACAGTAAAAATATACATGCAACACTCACAGGAAAAACCCATAAACATAAACACATGTATGGATACACAACATGTAAATTAACACACAATTGATACTTATCTTTGATAGAATACCACCAAATGCATGTAGAGCTTCCACGATCCTCCCATCCTTAGACCACACTTCTCACAACTCTTAGCAGTGGGTCATCCCCAAGCTAGGACTAAAATCCACCCGAGTAAAGGGATTTCTAACCAGTATGATACTAACATAGTCAACATGAAGGATTTTGTCTTAGGATCCAACTCAAACTAACAACCTACAACCTCTCATTCCTCACATGCATGTCCCACTCTAGGAAGTGTGCCCCTTATTTTCTAAACATTCCTTCGGCTTCCCCACTTCCCTTCCAGGGCTTCAACAATAGGCTGAACATGAAGTCTCAGTGCACTTTAGCTGTAGTTGGGATCCATTACGAAATATATTCTGAGCAATTATCTCACATGGAGAGAGTTTCTCACGGGCCTGACAACCCACCTCTTCAATCCACGGTCCTGAAAAACCGCCTCTTCAATCCAGCTACTAAGTCAACCAGGTACCGACTGAGGTGAAGGAAGAAAAAAAATTTGGGTATGGAACAGGTGGTGGCAACAACCACATTCAGGCAAGGAACGATGATGGCCACAACGACCTTCAGATAAGGTGTCGTACTGGCTTGGGTAAGGTATTGTACAAGATCAAGTAAGGTATAGGTGCGTTGTGCATAATAGAAAGGTACGATTACTGCTCCAGGCCAGTGCACATGAGGGAGAGGTCGACTGATGGATATAAAACTAGTTGAGTCGTGAATGGGAAGAATGGATGAGTGAGTCCCAATGGACTAGTTTTCCCCACATTTATTTGCATGTGTCCTTGATGACACATGGCCCTCCAGGAGCTCGTTTCTCTACACTTGTATTTCATTTACTTTCTCATAAGAACTTAGGAGATCATAAGTTATATCCATAGCTTAGTCTTTTAGGAATAATATTATAATATTTCCTTGGGGATAAGCCCTCTATCTTAGCCCATTTCCTAGGCTCTTAGCCCCCTCTTTCCCTTCCTAGTGGATTTTAGTCTCCCATACTCGTTTACCATGGTTGGTATACACACAACAATGTATTTTATTAATGATATGAGTGTTTAAATATACAAAAATAGGCTCACTATCCTTTAGCATCTAGGCTCTCCAGCCTAATAATCACATAATCCTTATGGCCTATAATTAACCTAGATCACAATCCTACAAAAAATATTTATATTTACAACTAGGGCTCGATCTTGGGGTGTTACATAGGCGGTTCCATTTTCAGACAGTGTAATCGCATAATAAAAAACATAATCAAAACTCTAGAGTAACAAAGGCAGTCTCGTTACCACAACCGATTATTAAGTAGAGCATTGAATTTGTTTTCATGATTCCTATTGTGGTAAACATAGAAACAACATGATTGTAGAATATTTAAACAACAATAACGAATCTTGGAAGATACATGGCACACCATTCAGACCAACATACAAGAGTGTGCCAATTCCTTTCCTTCTCTCAAGGAGGAAAATGACTTTTAGGGGTGGAAAATACCATATTTATATAATGAAATTTTGAATAATTCCCCCTTTCATTCATAAGGAACAATCCCATTTATCATAATTGTAACATCCCCATTTTTAAACCCCAAATTTAGCAATGTATAATGTAAATATGGTGTAATTTCAAGGGCTAAGAGATGTAATATTTAAAATTTGTAATAATAATAATAATAACAATAAAAAAAAATTAAGCTCATGGCCAATCCAAGCACGAAATTGGTGTATGAGACCCCCTTGTTTGTGGGACAAGGGACCCCCTCCACACCACAATTTCACTACTCAAGTCTACGGAGGTAAACATACCCTACCCCCCTATGTATTTGAACTTGTTACCTCCAAGGAGGAAACACACATTCTTAACCATTAGGCCCATTCATGTATGATAAATAATAAATAAAATTTATCATATATAATAAATAAAATGCATCACCAGATATGGACAAATATAAATATATGGGGGATAAGTTTCCATAGTAGAGGGGGTGTCTAAATGGGGGAATTAACCATATTTATTAAACTCAAACGATGATTCAAAATTATCTTTTATATGAACCTTCTATTTCCTATGGAGTGTTTCCAATCCCCAATCATTGAATACATGTAAGAGGGTTGGTGTCTAAAGTCACCTCACATAGTTATTGAGAGCATGAGACAAGTACAAGAAAGCATGAGGGAAGTGTGAGAGTCATGAAATCATTTTGGGGAAGTGATCTATAAAATATCATGGATCTTCCACTAAAACATTTCATCACAATGAATCTAATAAATAACTAAAAACTTTACTATTAAGATGATCTTTCCTTTAGATCTCAGACTCTTGATTACTGTTTTTTTTTCTTAAAAAAACATATGAAATAGTTCAAATTAAAAAAAATGGAATGGAAATAAATACTCACACCATCCAAAAATAAACAAAATATATGACCTGGGAAACCCAATATAGGAGAAAACCTAACTAGAAGGTGAGGCTGCTCTTCTCTCTTTTCTCTAGTATAGAAATGATGCAAGTACAAAGAAAGAGGCACTCTCTATGGATTTTACTTTGACTTGCGTCTTGTATGGTTGCTACAAAAACTCTCCTCCTCTATTATGCTCACACAATACTAGTCTAATATGTTTTTCTCATCTATGTAACAAGATATAATGCAAAATAATGGAACCCCTTCTCCTCTTAGGGCCTCATATTTAACATATCCCGATAGTCATTTCGGGGTAGGTTTTTGACTTCTTCAACCCTCAATTGTGATAGGGTTTGAAAAATTCTAGAATATTCTTGAAATTAAATATGTGGCTAACCCCATATGCATGAGTAATGGTGGTTGACATGACACCCTCTTGTACCATGGCGGTCAACACGGTAGGTCAACTTGTGGGAGACATAACTTTTGCATAAGAGCTCTGATTGATGCACATTTTGCATGGTTGGAAAGGTCTCAGACTGTAAAATAGGTTTAGCGGGGCATGCACAATTTTAGGATAATAGAACCCCCAAAAAATCATTTAATGCCTCAAAATGGATTTGGAAGGTTCTAGACCCCAGTTTTCCAAAATGGTGGACCCAACCCTAAGCCCAACAATATTCCATCTATCGGTTTCCTTTTCTCCACAAGTTTTAATTTAGTCATTTCTACATTATAGGCTCACCTATGCATTAGAATGCTCAGTTAGATTGTAGACCATGCTTACATATCATCCGTCTATAGGTGATATGGCCATCGTTTCACAAAGTTCAAATTCCTCAAATTTCCACATGAAGTTAGGTTGTTTTATATCTCACGATTGGCGATATGAAATATCAACTTTGATTTGATTGTTGTGATACCTTATTTAATAATCATATAAAACCCTTCATCTTTTTCCACTCTGTTATCCTCCCTTCTGCCATTTAACTTCTCAGTTGTTGTACAACCCTTACTTTCCACCTCCCATGGAGTCGTACATTAGACTAAGGCTCACAATACATTCCAAGGTCACTTTTGTTTAGGGTTTTCCGCACAACAATTCATCGCTCGAGGAGACTACATCTTTTGGGCTATGAATTTTTGCACTGGCATATTTTCATGGACTCTCCCGATGAGGGTAATACCACTAAGTAGGATTTGATAGGAAACTATATCCAAACCCTTAATAACTTTGAAAACAAGGGAGCAACGGAAAATATGTTACAATGTACTTGGTTGGATGGAAAATCGATGAGGAAACCTTCATGACTCATGGGGATTCCTGGTTTTGTTCTGCCATATTGTAGTTGGATACAAAGTAAAGTTTTATGGAGGGGAATTTTAGTTGATAGAAATTTTAGTTGAGAGATATCGAGAAGAACAACAAAGTGTCACTCTTGCACCTCTGCGAATTAATGATTAAGGACTCAAAGTGATGAGCACATTGAAGTGATCGTAAAATAGTGTCGTTGAAATTCTTGTATTAGTAGAAGCCTCATGGTCTGCAACCCACACCCTTTCTCATTGGGATTGGTGTTTTATATTAGTCATTGGATTCAACGACTACGTTGGTGGGCTCCATATTCACTATTATGTCATATATAATTGTTATGGTGTGATTACGTATATTATTAATAATAATAATCTATTATTAAGGTCATGGCTAAGTCACATCAAATTGGTGTATGAGACCCCCTTGTTTGTGGGACAAGGGATAATAGATATATGAACTTCCTGTCAATGAAAAAAATTCAATCCTTGTATTATGACACTAGTTGTATGATATGGTCAACACGGTGATACAATTATTCCCACAAACTAATATTGTATGACCATTCCATCTTAGAATTAATTTGGTTACGATTAGAATTGAATGGTATGATCATTTCACATTGAATAGGGTTATAATTTCATGAAGTAAATTATTCACTTTTGTTAAGAATAATTATGATTAATTGGTAAGAGTATATATATATATATATATATATATATTATTGACTATTTAATTACTTAAATCTTAAAAAAGAATTCCTCGCCATTTTATATATAGATATATATGGATAAATATTTATATTGTTGGCCACCCTTTATGTATGTGTTCAAGAGTTTAGGTGTTGCTCCTATGTTTAGATATATTAGAATGTAGTGAGACAAGTCAAATAAGCAATATATTATTTCTCGCTTAATTGTGAATTCCTCGCCATTTTATATATAGATATATATGGATAAATATTTATATTGTTGGTCACCCTTTATGTATGTGTTCAAGAGTTTAGGTGTTGCTCCTATGTTTAGATATATTAGAATGTAGTGAGACAAGTCAAATAAGCAATATATTATTTCTCGCTTAATTGTGGATCTATTGTAAAGTTATAATAGTATCTCACTCCTTGTTGTGTTAATTTGCAAGTACCATATCCATTATATGATTAATGGATAGAATTTATATCTTGTTGTTCCTAAAAGTACCACATAATACATATTATATATAGATGAGATTGAATGCATCATAATGTTAATTTATATCTTGAATGTGATTAACCTTCTTCAAATTGATGTAATAATAATTTAGTTGGTTAGACATATCATTCTATTGGTATATATTATAAATTCCTTATTATTCTCTTTTTTGAATGACATAATTGATCTATAAGAATGGTAGTGACCAAAAGTAGTTTTGTTTCTTGGTAGAGGGGTCTACACTCCAAGGGAAAATTCACCTGTCTGCAGGGGATTTATTCAGTAACAGAAATTGGCGACTCCACTGAGGATCAAATTTTTAGTTTTTGTTCTTTCCTTGGTTTCATTTGTACTCTTTATTATATTTGGATAACATTTGTTGATTTGATGTATCCATACATCTTTTATGTTTTCTTAAGTTGTCTCACAAAGTCTCTAATCGAATTTTCCCGATTTTTTGAATTTTCTGGGATTTTCCAAAACGTTTCTCAGGACTAGCACCCTTTTCAGTGTAATTCAGAGCGATGATAGCTTGATCAATGCTCCCCCATAGTGCATTAGGGAGCGTTGTAGCGCTATGGTGTTGTTACTACCAGAGCGTCGATTTTTCCTTGCTTTGAAAAATTGTTCACTGTTTGTTGTTGGGTAGAGTTCTTGAGTCTTTCTCTCTGGATCAAATCCTTTTCTATCAGATCTTGTCTTTTGTTTGACTTATAAATTGCTTCTTTTCATTTTTTCATTCTTTATTGGGTTTGTGTTGTCTTTCCTTATTGCAAAAACCATAGTTTTTCTACAAAAATTGGTTTATTTTTGCTTCTCTTGTCAATTATCTGATTGATTAGAGGTTTTCATAAGGAAAGTTATTGATCTCGGCATCGTTCTCATTGTCTTTGATCACTTACTCAATTTCGGAAGGTTATTAATCTTGATTATTTTCTTTTTGGTATTTTTCTTTGAGTGGATACTTTGTTCTTCTTTTAGTCTCTTATTGACTGCTGAGAGTGTCTTTTTTTTGTGTTCTTTTGCTCCTTCTTTTTCAAAATCACTATAGTGAAACTATTTTTCATTATTAGTGAAAGTAAGAAGCATTAGCTGAATTATTCAATTTACATTTACAATCAAACAAAGAGATACTTACATGTATTGGTTTTGAATATTGGAAAAGTTTTTCTTTATAATTTCTCATTTGTTAGAATTCTTGTTGAGAATGAAATTGCGTAAAAAAATTCATTCTTAAGTGTTTGTTAGTGAAATAATTGAAACTCTTCTCCTTCCCATAGCTAGAAGTTCATTGAAAATAAAATTTGCATCTCATTATTTTCATCTTTTTTGGAGTCAAGTACCAAACATCATCAGTTTCACTTTCATTCACCTTTGTGTACCAAACAACCATTAAAATAAACACTAATTAAAATCAATCTAGAAACTTTTTATTTTTAAGATATTTACACCAACAATAGACTAGGGCTAGATACTTGGAATAGGCTATGAGAATAACTCTCCAAAGCATTTAAGACAAACTCAAAATCTTTTCATCTTTTTTGGAGTCGAGTACCAAACATCATCAGTTTCACTTTCATTCACCTTTGTGTACCAAACAACCATTAAAATAAACGCTAATTAAAATCAATCTAAAAACTTTTTATTTTTAAGATCTTTACACCAACAATAGACTTGGACTAGATATTTGGAATAGGCTATGAGAATAACTCTCCAAAGCATTCAAGACAAACTCAAAATCTTGTGATAGGGAGAGTAAATCAAATTTTTTTATAAGCATAGTTGGGATCCCCCTCTCACATAGGGGTTACGCATGAGGTTGTGTTCGGGAGAGCAACAAAGATTATCCCTTTGAGGCTTAACCATTCATAGTAGTCAGATCGTATATTGGGGGTTCTTCTTGAGGTTCAATTGTCTTCATTTGGTCTCAGAGCTTCATCAATTCTGAATCCGTTCAGGGTCCTCTGGATTTTACCAGTCTACTTGTCCTCAGTTCTCTTGAAGGATTTCAGATTTGATATCCTACCCATACGTTCGGACTTAACTGTCAACTGTACCCTCCAGAGGCTGACTGCGAGTTGGTATCCTTAGTAGCCACAATATTTAAGATCCTTACACGAGGTGATGGTGAAGGGAAGTCTTCGTTATACCTGGAACAGACATTGGTCAAACTCACTCGGGATCCTTGGAGGATAACCCGCGGGTAAAAACGTGAGGAAGATTGTACCAAGGTGTAAGTATGTTAAGAAGGTCACCAACGTAATTGATCCACCCACTCATATCCTATCCCCTTCTCGTTTTGATCACGCGATGTTGAATTTTATAACCAACTAGTATGTTCATTGAGAGAAGGCATTATTTTCTTGTTGGTCTTCTAGTTTTTTTAGCGAGTGTTGTTTGTTTACTTTGATTTGTCTTAAAAAATTGATAATGTGGCCGATAAAGTTATTCGTAGATCATGTAGGATGTAATGGTTACCTCCAGAAGGCTACAAACCCTTACCTCCTAACTCACCGTAAGACACTTACCGTGAAGAGGTTGAGAACCATTTAGACACTGGGAGTGTCGCTACTCCTTTTCTAGAAAATATCAATAGAGCCTTAGTAACGATTGAGGAAGGAACCATTCCTGTCAACCCCTCTTTGCAAGTGCCTCTCGATCCACTCCTTGTATGATTGGATTCCTTAGGTAATGTTATAGTAGAAGATTACCCTCACTTACCATCAAGGCCATATAATCAACTAGATATGGAATAGATACAAGCAAATTTTAGTGAAGAATACACCACTCCTATTCATTCTGTTGAAATGGTAGATCCACAACAAATGCCTATTTGTTATATATGTAGGACTCCATTAGGACAAGATCTTTACGAAAATTTTAATTTTGTCCAACCGCATTTTGACCCTCCTCATGCCTCTACCACCATCGGTGCGAAGGAAAGACCGTCAAGTCAACCCATTAATTGTCTCATTGAATCAACAATCAATATTGCTACCGCTTCAAGGAAAGTTGACAGTGAAACAAGATTCATGTTTCCTAGTAATGTGAAAAGTACCTTGACCATTACACCTCATATCCCTCTTCAACCTATTGTTTCATATACTCCACAAAACCCTATTGGGACACCTTCACATTAGAGGATGCAAAACCCTACCACACACATAGACCCAACTGTAGGACAAATCCCTACTGGGGAAAACCCCCATCTAGCGGACACATCCCTACCTGGGGACAATCTTCCTTCCACACAGTAGTGCCGACTGGGGGGAAACCCCCTTTCCTCGGTCAAACCCCAGTTGTTACCCAACCGATGGTAGGGGGAACCTTGTTTCACTGAAACCCCCCCACAATCCTCAGGACTATCCTAAGGAGGTATGTTTCAACAACTATATAAGGGAGAGCCATAAAACCCCAACTCGCAAGGAGGAATACCAAATCCCAATCCTTCTAGATTACATTATGGAGAACCTTTCTCGGGGGTCCTGAATCCCACTTGGGGTCCTCAAGGTCAAAATTATTATCCTCCTCAAGGGCCAAATCCTTACCCTCCTTAAGGAAAACCTAGTTACTCTCCTCAAGGGAACATTTGTTATCCACCTCAAGCTAATCATGTGAACTATCCTCCCCCGGGTTACACTAGTTATCCTCCCTAAGGCCAAATGGGTTTCCCTTCTCCTTTCATGAACATTCCTCAACAAATGAATACTACCCTTGTTGGTCACCACCAACAGTATATGGGAGGGCCTGCTGGCTACAACTATCCACCTCAACCAGTTTACGGCCGTAATAGTGTCCCCATGCCAGACTAATATCATCCTTAGGTCAATCGACAACTCCAGTTCTTAGCTACTCTAGATCTACTAGATCTATCACAATTGACTAATGATCCCATATTACATTCTCCTTTTTGGTCATTTATTCTTGTTAAATTACCTTCCGATATCCTGAAATTTGACGAGAAACATGGTGAAGACCCTAATAACAACATTATGAATTTTCACCTATGATGTTCATCAAATTCACTAATGGATGATTCTATCTGATTACATATTTTCTAGTGTAAACTTACGGGTTTAGTATCCAAATGGTATATTGAGTTACAACACATAACTTTTCAAGATTTTAATTCCCTTGCCATGGCTTTTCTCACACACCTTCAATTACCCATCCGTTACGAAATTGGTACATAACTATTGACCTTCATTCATCAAACCAACTACGTACATATCTATGATCATATTCACGAGTGGAGACGACGATAATGGTTGATCAAAGCAATCATTCCTGACCAGTTATTGGTTGAATGGTTCACTAAATGTCTTTTACCTTTGATTTCGCGTGACGTAGCCATGGGTGGTTTCGTTACTGAAGAGGAAGACATTTCTCATGTTGAGTATCTTGAATTGGTTTATTCCCAATCCAGTACTTTGTATGAATTGATTCCGAATTCTCCCCGTACATCAATAGATCCATGAAAACCATCCTCCACCTCTCATACAGATGGAGTTATCGGTTCCATCAAAACCAAATCCTGTTCATAGTCGACCGACATGACTAATCACATAGTCACTTCCCCCACTACTGGATCGACTTCACTCTCACCAAGATTGACCTTGAATCAAGTATCTGAGGTGAATGTAGTTCAATATGATTCTCTGCAACATTTAGAGGGGAACAAGAAAATGAAGAATAAACCGAAGAAAATCAATAATCCAACTGAAAATGAAAAAACACAAGAACAACCACCTGCTACTGAGAAACAACAACAACGGAAAAATGAAATTTCCATGTCTCATTTATGGTGATGATCACTGCACACGATATTGTCCTCATCGAGACGAATTTTCAAAACTTTATAAAGGAAATTCTCCACCCATTCTCTTCACACATCCTTTTCCACAACATCAATCATTGGTTGCACAAATTCTGCACCTCTGATAAGAGGAAATCCAAATCATCCTCCTAATGAGGAAGCTTCATCGAGTGTGCACATCTACATGTTTAATGATATATATTTGACCACTTGTACTACGACATATGACACACCTTTGGCTAAAAATGATAAGTAAAAAGTCACTAATGGTACTACATCAAATCCACCATCCACCATGATTACTCCTCCGTCTAGGCCACTCCAGATTGAGAAACCTACTTTTGAATCTATCTTACGTCCACCCAAGAGTACAATTCGAAAGTCAACTTTCAATCCTAATTCACGTGTTTCTCAAAAATACATTGTTGAAGATTTGGCTCAAGCACCATGTGCTATGTCAGCTCTCAAATTTCTACAACATTTCCCTAGTCAACGTAGGACTCACTTGGCAACCATCAGAGAAATAGATACCAAGTCATGTAATAATATCACGTTTAACCTGGATAATTTTATATCACACCTCTCTCACCAGCTTTCCTTTTATATCAATGTCGTTATCCATAGTCAAAATATTCATTGCACGATCTTGGACGAGGGAGCTTCCACATGTGTCATGTCTTTGGCTTGTTGGAAAGGCCTCAAATTGCCCGGTCTTAATCAAATCCCACCATGTTACAAGCATTATATGAGAGAGAATTCTATCCTCATGGACTATTACAGTCCTTAGAAGTTCAATTGGGAGGAAATAATGTTTCAATATATGTTGAAGTAGTGAATGCTCCCCTCGATTATAACTTGTTGTTAGGAAGAAGTTGGTTTTATGCTATGAATGCCATCACTTATTCAGTGTTTCGATGTGTCCAATTTCCCCATCAAGGTAAAATTTTGACTATCTATCAGTTAGATTACTACACCCCCGACGCTCGCACTCAAATGACCAAAAACATTCATTTTCTTGTAGATTTGAAAATCACTTATGAAAGTGTTGAAGTAGGTCTCTTAAAATTCTCTTCGCTTATGGGTACCTTTCTTACACCTCTTCCTCCCACTATGTAACATATCGCAATGATCAATATGATCTTTACTATGGCACATCAATCCTACAAATCATTTGATTCATGGATTGTACCTAGTCCTTGATAATTTGATGCACTAGGTGACACGTCCATGCCACTTAGGCGTGCAAAGGATGAATGTGACTCCATCCAGTCTACCTCTCTTTCATTGGACAGCCAACGTTTGTTGGCGTCTAGAACTTATTCGTTACCATCTTGGTTAGACTCCCTATCCTCTACTTTTGATTACATCCTATATATTTTTCCATCAGACGAATCTATTATGGAAATTCTTAGTATCGAAGAGGCACCATGGGATGACAACCACCATCGCTTGTCCTTTCTTCCAAGTTTGGGTGACATTGAGAAAGATATATCCTCCTAGCGATATCGTCGACTGTCCCCAATATCCAATATTCACTCAGGATACCATCTCCGAGTGGAATTTTGGAAACATATCTTCTACTATTACTGTCGACATATCAATCAAAGAAGGTATCATGGAAAACATACAACTAAGTGCCAATTTTTTAGCTGAAGAAGTTGAAACTTACACCACCTTGTTCAAAGAATTTCACTACATATTCTCTTAGAGTTATGAAGAAATGTCGGGGATCAATCCATCAATCATTTTTCATGAAATCGAGACTTAGCCAAGAATTAAACCTGTAAGACAAAAACTTCCCCCGGTTCATCCTAAGAAAACCGCAGCCATAAAGGCAGAAGTCAAAAAAATGTTAAAGTCGTGTTTTATTTATCCTGCCCCTTCGACCAAATGGGTTTCCAACATCGTTTCGATTTCCATGAAAAAGGGGACCATTCATGTTTGTGTCGATTATTGGGATATTAATAAGGCTTGTTCCAAGGACAATTACCCTACACCCTTTATCAACCAGATTATCGATAATTTTGCCGGAAGCATCATTTTCTCCTTTATGGATGGATTTTCTGGATATAACCAGATTGACATTCTATCGGATGATCAACATAAAACAAACTTCATCTTCCCTTGGGGGACTTTCTCTTATCGAAAATTACCTTTTTGCCTTAAAAACGTTGGAGCCACTTTTCAGTGGGCCATGTCGTATGCATTCCACAATATCAAACATATTGTTGAACCTTACCTCGATGATTTTACCTCTCACTCATCTTGTTGAAAAGATCACATTGGTCACCTACGAGCCATATTTATTCAATGTTGGTTTTAAAACATCCGTTTGAACCCCCATAAGTGCATATTCATTATCGAATCAGGGAGACTCCTTGGGTTCGTAGTTTCCAAAGACAAGATTAGGGTGGATCCCTTAAAAGTCAAAGCCATTCTACCTTTATCTCCTCCCAACAATATGATCCAACTACAAAATTTGCAAGGGAAGGAAAACTTTCTTCATTGCTTCATTTGCAATTACACTGAAATCACTAACGGATTTATGAGATTGTTGTAGAAAGATGCCCCTTTCATCTGGGATGAAACTGCTCAACGCTCATTTGATGATCTTAAGTATGCTTTAATGAATACACCTATTTTGAACCCACCGAATTATATGAAAGACTGTATCCTTTATTTGGCTGCCTCTACTTCCATTATTTCTATGGTGTTAGTACAAGAGGATGATGATGACAACAAACATGTGATCTACTATCTGAGTAAGAGTCTATTAGGTCCCAAACTATGATATTTGCATGTCGAAAAGTTGGCTTTGGTGGCATTTATTGTCATCCATAGATTTTTCCATTACATTCTATTACGCACTACCATGGTCATTGTTGACTCGAACCCCATGTACGACATATTGACTCGTCAAGTACTTGGGGGAAAATATTCCAAATGGATCGTTATTGTCCAGGAATTCGATCTCGAGTTTGCCAAATCAAAAGCTAAGAAATCATTGGTTTTCGTGGAATTTGTTTGCGATCTTCCCCATACTAATGAGGACACTAAGGCCAACAATTATCTTCATGATGAATCCTTGTTCCTCATTAGTACATGCAATCCTTGGTATGGGGATATTCTTCTCTACCTCCAAACCCAATGTTTTCATACGAACATTTAACGTGATGAACAACGTCGCATTTGACACCACTCCAAACACTACCTCATCATCAGGAACACAATATACTATTGTGGCATTGATAATGTCCTGCAATGTTGTTTAACCCATGACGATGTTGAATGAGTGTTAAATGATTGTCACCTTAGAGCTTGTGGCAGTCATCTTTCTAGGATGGCTATAGCCCATAAAATATTATGTTTCAGTTATTTTTGGCATTCTATATTCAAAGTTTGCGTCACGACCATTAAAAAATTCCCACCCTATCAAATATTTCAGAATAAATCATGTACCCACCCCTTTATGATGCATCCCATTGTTGTCGTCGACCCCTTTGCAAAATGGGGCATCAATTTTATGCAATTTAAGCCTAACTCAGTCGGGGGGTGAAATTATATCATCATTTTCATTTATTATTTCACTAAATGGGCCAAGGATATGCCTACATTCCTTAACAATGGCCGCACTATAGCACTCTTCATGTTTAACCACATCATCACTCGATTCAGTATCCCGTAAGCTATTGTAACTGATGATGGATCACATTTCCAGAACCAGATGATGGGTGAATTGCGCACCAAGTTGGGTTTTCGCCATGATAAATCACTCCGCTACTATCCTCAGTTGAATGGACAAGTTGAAGAAATCAACAAGTTCCTAAATACCATGCTTCAATGCATGGTGGGAGAAAACAAAACCTCTTGGCACTTGCATCTCTTCTCCGCACTCTGGGCCTATCAAACTTTAGTAAAAACTGTAGATGGATTCATGCCATTCCAGTTGGAATATGGAATAGAAGTAGTGTTACCAATCAAATTTGATATCCACTCATTGAAACTTACCATAGAAATCCCACCTCACACTTATGTTGAAGAGGAAAAATTCTTGTATTTAACCAAGTTGGAAGAAACGCGTCGCGATTCCGCTCTCATCAACGAGACGTATAAAAAACGCATGAAAAATCAATATGACAAATACGTCCAACCTTGTGCTTTCACAGAAGGAGATCTAGTCCTAGTCTATGATAAATATCATGACAAACTAGGGGCAAGAAAGTTAGAACCCATGTGGCACATGACTTACATCATAAAATGTGTGCTACACAGAGGCTCCTATGAGTTAGTGGACTATGATGGAATATCTCTTGGTGAGCCCTAAAATGGGATTTAACTCAATAAGTACTATGCATAGAATATCTCGCATGTGTCCTTTGTACATTACTGTACTATATACTCTTTACTTGGTGTGTCTTTTATTTTGCATGCACGAGCTTTGTCTCAGTTGCTTATATTTACTTTGTGATTAAATGTGTAGATGACATCACCCTTTCCCATCTATTTTGGGTTTACAAATGGCGCTAGTCGACAAACCCAGAACATCGCTTCTGCAACTTGGGTCATCTGCCACTCTGGTGAGTTAGTGAGTTCAGGAGGAATTTTCCTCGGATCTGCGACCAATAACGTGGTTGAATATCATACCTTCATCATAATTTTAACCTAATCCTCCTCTCTAGGTATAACTCAATTGATTGTCAACCTAGACTCTCAACTGGTGGCCCATTAACTTAATCATGAGTATGCCGTTAGCAAATCGGTTTTACTACGTATCCACCTAAGAGTTATCCATCTTGAAATATCATTTGAATTTCTCCAATACATACGCATATCGAGAGAACTCGATAAAACTTCGGATTCCTTAGTAAATTACATATTGGATTGTTATCTTGCGCATAGATAAAACAATTGAAACATAAAACATATTTACAAAAACATCACATAAAAACACAAAAAGA
>JZKD02S0300471.1:97511-107553 GCA_000966675.3 Picea glauca | reverse complement strand
CCTCGTTATACAACCAAAAACATATAAAAAATAGAACAAAAATATTGGTTACAAGGTTATGGTTATATTTTGTACTTTATGCATCCCATTGTATGCCCTCGGGGAGTACCAAGTCTGCACTACCTCTGAAATCTACCCCAACAAAGGGGAATTCCTCAATCACCACCAATTTCCTTATCCACCATGTGAAGAAGTCAATAGTAAATCTGAAAGCAGAGGGCTCATTCCCCAACTTGGGGAAAATACTATTCCACATCTCCATATGAGGCTCGGTCATGGGACGTGCTACCATCATGACATGTGGTTTCATCTGAGGGATACACTCTAAGAAAAATGAAATCAAGAAAGAACCGTATCCAAATTTTTTGTGTCTTCCAGTCTTGCATCTGGATATTTTCTCTTTGACGTTCCTCAAGAACCCTGTACTCTAGTTGAACAATATTGGTTCCAAAAACTGTATGCCATAAGAGATATATGATTTAGAATCCAAGTGGGAAATGGTGCTCCCTTCCAAATTGGTGATGGAGAATAGAAAATATTGAAGTGCTATATCACTCACATCATTTATCACAATCTATCCTCCCACCAATCGTGACCCTGGTATGCAATGCTCAACAATGTATGCCTCGGTTGGTTACGGAGTAGCCCGGTGTCTTGAAAAGAGAATGGGTGGCCCTCTCCTCGAGAGTCCCATCATAAAATAAACATCATTTGATTCAATTTCAAGCATTTGCGGTCCTATTCGGCATGTTTTCTCAACGTCATCCCATAGACCAATCAAGTACTCAAGCAGTAGGTCTCATGTTTTGGAGCTTGAAGTATTTGAGAAAACCACAATTACGCAAGGATACCCTCGCTTGAGGGTCTTGGAGAATGACGATATTATCAAACTCATGCACATTCTCTTTCCACTCAATCATGGCTAGCTATAGATGAAACCTACAAAAAAATCAATTAATCATCATTAGCTAAATCCTTATGGAAAACATTTGTTCATTTTTAGCCTAAAAATCAAATAATTTTTGAGTTATGCACCCAGCTCTCCCTCAAAGAAGACTACAGAGCTCTAGTGCACCCTAGACATATGCACCCATGCATTGAAATCATGATCGATGCTCCCCTTAGTGCCTTAAGGGAGCGTCGATCCAATTCGGTTCTCTAGGGATTCCCAAGGAGCCTAGCACACCTAAAATAAATGTTAAAATGCAATAAAAATGTATGAAAAAGAATGATAAGGAAGATACAACCAACCTGGTCCAGACATATATGAAAACAACCGCCCACAACTCGCACAATCGATGCTCAAAAAATGTTCCAAAAGAGGTAAAAAATCAAAGACGAGAGGAGAATGGTAAAAATGAATTTCTAACCTATTTTTATATTTGAAATGGTCAATTAGGTAATTTATCTTTGTTATAAAGTTTTTTTGGGGTTTTTTTTATTATTTATTCGAGAAATTACTAATGTCTTGTTGCCAAGACAACTTGATTTTATAGGAACCTGAGCGAAATTCTTTTGACGACCTTGTAATAACCAATGAGATTAGTCTTTGTTCTTTCTCAAGCTCACAAATACATGATAATGTAACCAATTATACTTTTATCTCTTTTTCAGACTCGTAAAGGTTATACAAAAAAGGAACCCCCTGGATTCTCCTTTAAGCTCTTTTCAGACTCTCTAAACATGAAAAGATTTCCGAGTGATATTTCTTCCCTTCACACTCATTAAAAGGTTCAAAAGGGCATCTTTTGAGTAATAGTTTATCTTCTTTTCAGACCTCGGAGACTAAAATTATGAAAAAGGACAACCCTGGAGTGGCCTTGAAGTTATTTTCAGACTCTCTAAACATGAAAAGCCACCAATTTTTCCTTTTCTGGACTCGCTAAACTACAAATCGAAGGGCCCATATGGGAATGAATCCTTACTTCTTCCAATTTGTTAAAAAAAGGAAGAGGAACTTACCAAAGGTGAGTTATATCGAGCATGTGTTATTCTCTTGGAGCTCGTTAAATTAAAAATAGGTACTCATCTATCTGGATGGGGGGGGGAATTGAAGGAAGTGGGTCAAGTTTCTTGAGAAATTTTGTAAATACCTCTTGCAGTTTCCCTTAAACACAACACTTGTTTTAAACCTTCACGTTGAACACTTGGATAATCCTCTAAACCTCTGAACTAAACCAATCATGTGAGTCTTTCCACTCCTTTGATCCATCCAAAGAATGCCTCAGCACCCGCTGCATTATGTTTTGGTCCACTCTGCATTTGTGCTGCCAAGTATTATGTCATGCCTCAATATTCAAGGGAAGTATACACCTAAAGAGTCAACCATATGCAAAATTAGTTGTTTTCATACCCGTGTCAGTCTATGATTCATCCACTATATCTTGTCACTTTCTTGTGTTAGTTTTGTGTCAATGATGGGGGATACATCAAGGCCCTCCTTCGATGAGTATTTTCCTGTCGACTTCAACACATCACCTGGGAATTAAAATTTGAAACCAGTTAGTACCTTGGGACATCCATGCCTCAATGGCACGCCTCCTCGCATTCGAAAATAAGCTTACATCATTGACCTATGATCGGATGATTCGACGAATGTTTGACCTCATCTCATTTATTCACATTTGCTGGATTGTACTAGGGTACCGTGAGAATCATTGACATCACTGGTGGTTTCCCTCACACTTGTGAACGATTTACCTCAATGGCCAATAATCAAGTGGTTTCTACCATGTTCGACATCAAGACATATATACACATGGTTAGATTTGTACCACATTAGGATTGGGATGAAGACCCTGTGTCGAGCATTCATTCTAATATCTTCTTTGCCCAGGCTGCGAAGGAAGTCACTTGAGCATGCTAATACTTATGATATCACATAGATCCACGATGTATTGGTCCATGGCTATGTTTTATCATCCCATATCTCCATTGTGTATTTTGCATGGCTACAATCAATTCATGTCATAGAATTACGGATCCACATTGTATCATTGGTGGACATACCCTTTTTCAAAACCATCATGGATCCATAGTGTATTTATTGGTGGCCATACTTTGAGTCACTTGTAATCCGAGCATAGGTATGCCTGCCTTAGGATGGGAACATGTATTAACATTTTTTTGATGCTTGTCTAAAGCTTCTACTAGGTTCCCTGACTCCATACCCTTTCTTCGAAGAATCTACAAAGTGTTTTAGCCATCAAATTTCATTTTAGAACTTTACACTTTGGGGGGCAATTTATTACATGTCCAATTTCCTCACTACGATAATGTCACATTCTCATTGTCGTAAGTGGCACAATTTTGTTGCAAGTGTCGTAAGTTTCGCATTTTCATAACATAAGTGTTGCATCATGTACGACACCATGAGAACACTTGATATGACCCCTAAAACATGTTAGAAGAAGAAGCCCCATCATTTTACAACCGAAACAAAATGTATTTCTATGAGAATTGGTCATCTTGGAATTTTTTGGAATATTAGTGCTCCCTGCTCATGCAGGGAGCGCTAGCGCTCCTTGTCTATCTAGCAGGAAGCATTGTAGTGTTCTGTTTCCTGTTTTAAAGGAGCTTCAATTGCTTGAGAAAATCTTGGGAAGAAATCCCCTTTTTCTCTAAGGACAACTATGGATGATTCTAGTTGGTTTGGCTCGAATATAACCCTTAGGCTACATCTAAGGTGGATATTAAAACTGATGGAGTCATATCCAAAACTAATCCCAAATATAACCAAGGTGATTGGGCCTCCAAAAGCCTATAAATGGAGTCATTGTCATGTTGAATAAAGGAGGAAAATAATCAACAAAAGTGTTGTCATTCTGATCGTGGATATTTCGAACAAGGGGTTTGATGAGGAGGACTTGGAGAAGCTACTGCAACACCATCCCTGATTGTAAGTATCTCTTTAAGGTTCTCATCAATATACTTGGCCTATTTCCTTCTAATATGTGTTTACATATATTTGTCTATGCTTGTTCTAATCCTTCATAGATATATCAATTTTGTCTAATCCATTAGAGTAGGATATAATCATTTGTCTTTTGTCATCCATCGTAGGTATTATTCAGAACTTACGGATTGGAGCAGCATGGAAAAACTTTGAAAGTGAGGTGGATAATACTATCCCTCTTACTCTCTTTTTCAATGGAAATAATTAATCTATAGGAATGGTAATGACCAGAAGTAGTTTTCTATCTTGGTAGAGGGGTCTATACTCCAAGGGAAAATTCACCTGTCCGCAGGGGAACTATTCTGTAACGGTGTGTGGGAACATTTCTTAAAGTATTCAAGTATTAATTTTCTAGAGAGGCACAAGGCGTGCACGGGAAGCCCAAGTTGTTCGAGTCTTAAATCTCAGGAGAAAAAGTGACTAGAATTCTTTCAAGGGAATGACCCTTTCAATTTCAAGATCAAGTAGATGAAAATATTCTCAAGGAGGAGCATATATTTCCTATATGTTAGATCTAGGAAAGTAGCGCGGGTGATAACCCTTAAATTCCTTCAAACTTTGCGCATTCATAGATTTCCATGTGGTGTGTGAAAAGGAGACAAGTTTCCCAAAGTCTCGGGAACTGAAGAAGAACTGGACTGCTCATCTGTGAGGACACGTGTTCATATATCAGAGTAGCTCAGAGGAAGGATTATCAGGGAGAACTGGAGGATGGTTGTAAAAATATATAAGAATCCCAAAGTTCCTAAAAGTGGATTACATCCCAACCATTGATAGACGGGGGACATGTGGCGATAGATCTTGGACTCCAGAGACTAGAAACTTTGAAAGGTTTAAGGTGTATTGTGTTTTGGGTTGAGAAATCCTGAAGGCTAGAGGTTATCTTGAATGTTGTTCGAGGTAGGACACGTGGAGAGTAGATCTATCCTCCACCAATTCGAAGTTTGGAGGTATCGTAAGTTGGAGCAATAAGAAGCTCTAAATACCGTAGTTACAGAGATGACGTAAGTTGTTGATCTGAGGTAAGATTCAAAACCGTCCAATCCATTTGCTTGGACTTCGACACTCCGAGGATATAATGTGTTGGAGTGGGTGAAACATCTGAAGTCCCTAATTTTTCAAAAAATGGAAGTTTGGCCCATGGGATTGTCCCAGAGTCACGTGGAGGACTCTATTAGTGTATGGGAACCCTCATGAACTTGATTTCACGCATAGGGAAAAGGTAAACGACCCATGAAAAGGTTTTTTAAGGGCTCAGAAAGAATCTAAGAGATAATTTATCTCCCTTATTCGAACAATACTTAGACCATGAGGTCGCACAAGACTCTATGGAGGTGGGGTTTTGCATCACACGACGGAAATATGAGATTAGTTTTTCCATGTTTAAGAGAAAACAAGTTGTACGAAAAGTTGTCAATGTTTTCTTTTTATCAGACAAAGATTCACTATTTGGGGAACATTATTTATGGTGAAGGTATCGTTGTGGATCCAAAAAAGGTAGAGGCTATTATGGAATGGCCATCACCAATGAACATGCAAGAGGCATGTAGTTTTATGGGATTAGCAGGTTACTATCAACGCTTCGTCGAAGGTTTTTCAAAAATATCAAATCCAATTATGGAATTGCAAAGGAAGAATATGAAATTTGTATGGTTGGATAAATGCACCGAAGAATTTCAAAATATTAAAGAATTATTAACAACAACACTGATACTAAAAGTTATGGATATAGACAAGGAATTCTTAGTATTCTCTGATGCATCCAAGCAAGTATTGGGTGGAGTACTAATGCAAGAAGGTCGAGTTATTACATATATTTCTAGGAAACTAAGAATTCATGAAGAGAATTATGCAACACATGATTTGGAATTATTAGTGATTGTTTATGACTTACAAGTTTGGAGACATTACCTTATTGGACATAAATTCAAGTTGAAAACTGATCACAGTGGACTGCAACACAATTTTACTCAGATTGACTTGAATGCATGACAAAGACGTTGGTCATAAATTTTAGGTGAGTATGCTTTTGAAATCACGTAAATTAAATGAACAATTAACAAAGTAGCATACGCGTTGAGGTGGGGACCACACATTTTCTCAGTAATACCTTTAAAAATGAATTTTCAGGAAAATATTTTAGCATTACAGATTGACGACGACTGGTACACATGGATGATTTTAAGGATGGAAATTTATTTTAAAATGTAGAAACCATGGTGAATCTTATTGATCCTTCATATGTCAATTATAAAATGTTTGGTGATATTGTTGTAAAAATATTTAAATTTATAAGGATTTTATATAGTTTGTTTAGATGTTTGGCGATTTTGAAGGTAAAATAATTTTGTCCTATAGAATTTGGGCAAATCATTTTTAGAATAGCAAATATTTTTTTGGGAAAACCATGGAAAATTAGCCCATGAGTGAAATTTAGCCCCTAAAATCATCCCTGCTGGTACAAGGAAGTAAAAGATAATATCGAACAAGATACCATAATGGTACCAAGATTTGAGGGCTATTCTTTGGACAGTGATGGACTACTAAGGTATAATGGAAGAATTTGTATACAACAAAATGAGGAATTGAGAAATTTAATTTTGAACGGAGCTGATCGAGTGGTGTATATGGATTATCCTGGAGTCATGAAAATGAAAGCAGATATTAAACCACTTTTCTTTTAGAAGGGAATGAAGTCTGATATAGTTAACTATGTGGTGAGATGTCTTGAATGTCAGCAAGTGAAGGATGAACAAAGACATCCAGTGGGATTATTACAACCACGTGATTCCTAAATTGAAATGAGATGTTATATCGATGGATTTTTTTGTTGGACTTCCATTGACAACAAGGAGACATGATTTTATTTTTGTAGTTTCTGATACATTGATGAAGAGTGCACATTTTATTGCAGTTCATATGACATATCAATCACCTAACATAGCTATAATGTTTTTTAATGAAATAGTGAGACTACATGGTGTGACAAGAAAGAAAATATATGATCGAGGATCGATATTCATTAGACGTTTTTGTACTAGTTTCCAAGAGGCTTTGGGCACGCAATTAAATTTTACTACAACATATCACCCAAAAAACGATAGATAAACTAAAGGAAAGAATCAAATTATAGAGGATATGCTTCAAATGTATGTGATGGAGCAATAGAAACGATGATAATATTTTTTACCATTGGTAGAATTTGTGTATAACAACAATTATCAGAGTTTGATAAAGATGGTACCTTTTGAGTTTCTATAAGAATGAGCGTGTTGGATACCTTTGAGCTTGGATTGACTAGAGGATAGGGCCCTGGTGGGACCAAAAGTGATACAGGAAACAAAAGATGAGATTCGAACCATAAGGAAAAGGATTAACGAAGCATAAGACAAACAAAAGAGTTATGAATATGTGCTTTGTATCGACCGCAGTTATGAGGTTGGTGATAAAGTGTTCTTGCTGGTGAAGTCGCATAAGAATTATATTAAGTTTGGAAAGTGTGCTAAACTCTATCTAAGGTTTGTGGGACCTTTCGAAGTTATAGTAAAGAAAGGACCTGTAGCCTACCGACTAGCCTTACCTGATTCTATGAGGTGTATGCACGATTTGTTTCATGTTTCAGTTTTATGTCATTATATTTCAGATCCATCACATGTTATTGATTTGAGTTCATTGCAGGTATCGGACAAGGGTTCTCTCATACTGGAGCCAATCCGCATATCAGACCATCGCACTCAACAACTATGATGTCGATTGGTTGAACAGGTCAAGGTCCAATGGGACAATTTTAGTCCACATTCGGTCACCTGCGAGGTTTCACATGAGATGCATCAACAATTTCAATATTTGTTTTGAGATATTGACATATGCATATACATATACATATACATATACATATACATAAACATATATGAGTAGTAGTTATATTTATTGTTTTCATTGTTGGATTGTACAAACTTTGGGACAAAGTTTAAAATAAGAGGAGGTGTATGTAGCATCCATATTTTCACTAACCACATTTTCATAACACTGATTATTATTTGAGGAAGTTTACATGCAAGTGATCAAGCTAAACATGGTACATTATAATTATCTGATTTGGTTTATGAGTTTATGCTATGATTGAGTATTGAAATTTTGATATGTTATTAATATGGATGTATAGCATTGACATGTATTATGATGAGGTTTCCTGAGTGTGCAGGAAACATGACACGATGGGGATGTTGATGGCATCAACATAACACCTTAGACTTCTGATTGAGTCGGGGAGTAGACTATTGACTTTGATTATGAGTAATTTTTATTATTATGCATGTATTATGATGATGATTCTAGTTATGGATTTCATGTATAAGTGTTATTAATATTATATTTGTGAGTGGATACAAGAATGGTTATACTTTCTAATCCGACTCACATATGGAGTAGAGGGGTCATACCTAGATATCATATAGATTAGGGAGAGGTGTGGCAACATCCATGTCACAGATTAATAACACTCTCGTCGTGACCTGAATTGAAGTTTAATGACTAGCTTGTTTCTGAGAGGTTCACAATGTCATGAGGGCAGACTGATACAGTCGTTCATGAGTCTTTCTGAGGGGCGTGCAATAAGGTGGATTCCTTATTCTCCAATAATCCCTTAGTCTCCCACAAGGTCGACAAGTAGAGTATTGACTCCAAGCATTAGACAACTTCCAAACTAAGTCAAATAGTGAGTGGCACCCTTGGAGCATGTAGGCAAGTCTTGAAGGGCATGTCGCATGAATAAATTAATGAGTTATTAAAAGTCTAGAAGACTTTACAGAATAAAACAAATATTTAGAACTGATAGAAAGAGAATATAAATTTATACAAATTTATAATCTGGAAACATAATAAATCTAAGTCCAATTGTTATTCTTAATAAAATTTTATAGAAATGGGTCTAAGAGAAATTAGACTAATTAAAATCTAGAAAAGGGAGAACAAAAATTAAGACATGTGCACACTGTGTGCATGAAATTAATAAAAACATTTTTAATAAAAATAAATTGTTTCATGAGAGAATGGGTTGTCAACATATAGTTAGAATCCTTAGTCAATCTAGACTCTAAAGCCTAACTAAGAGAACAGTCCTAATCAAACTCCAACTAAAAATTAGTTAGGAGACACAATAAAAGAAAAATTGGGGAACTAAGGGACAACTAGGAGAAAATCTAGGAACTAATTGAGGAGGTGAGGAAAAATTCAAATTATTTAAATTAAAAAGAAATAAAACATGTGCAACTTGAAGGAAGAGTGACATGTGTTCAGTGTGAATAATATCTCAATTGATTATTGAAATTTAATTAATTATGCATGAGATGACAAGTGTCAAGGTGAAAATTCTTATAAAAAGAATAGTAAGGAAGGAGTAGGCACCCTATTGTTGGATGACTAAAATGTTGTCAAATTTTCATGTGACTAGTTTATCTGTGTAAGTTGGGCTACAAGTTTTTTGCAAGAGGTGGAAGCCTCTCCTTGCTAGAGCAAGGTTGAGCTAGTTTTTTTGAATCTAAAACTTTGTGTGACCCCTTTATGTCTTGGGGGATAAGGGGAAGAAGAGTACCTCTACTATTGACTAGGAGGTACTCGTGAATTCATTTGATTTGCGGGTAGAAGAAAAAAGAATTTCACAAGATTATTCCATATTGAAGATCAATCTCACGTATCAACACTCCTTGGTCATGGTATTTAAATATATGATTATTTTTGTTAATTATTAGAATCCTTGGTTGTTTCTTTTTAAGTACGGGAATATTATTATAAGTGACATAGTATTACTGAGAATTACATGTATTATTTTATCAAAATTTTATGCGTAGATCGAATGGTGGAATCGACTTATATCCATGTAAACTAATTGTAGTCTTTTAACATAATTTTTTGCATATATCTAATGTTCTCGTGGGTAAATTTTTGTATGTTGTACATTCTTGTATATTGTAAATAGTACTATCTTTAATTTGTATAATTGGGCATAAAAATGAAATCGGATTACCTGAATAAAATTATGTTGTCGGACTCATTTTAAGCACTGCATTGTTTATATATATATATATA
>JZKD02S0300471.1:64915-89753 GCA_000966675.3 Picea glauca | reverse complement strand
GGGGGGTTCCCATGAGGTTTTCCCTCTTTCCTAGCTTTATTTCAATGTATATTTTGTATTTGGGTACCTAGCATGGCCTCGTTGTCGGGACCCATTCTTTATTTTCATCATAGTGATGTTCAGGGGGGGTGTTGGAGTTACTTCACATACATCTAGGATTTATTTTTCCTAAGGTTTTTCCTATGTTTATTAGTCATTATTCAGTGTCCTATATTTTAGGAAGAATATTCCTCTAGGGAGAATATTCTCTTTGGTTTGATCAGTTGAGTGGAGTCTAGATGCTGCATTGGGATTATCACCATGCAACATTGGGATCATCACCAGCTAATACACATTGTCCTTGGGGTCATAACCAGACTAGAACATTACCCATGATTCCCTAATCTCCTCCTCACTTCACTATGTTTCAGTTAGTTAACTGAAGACTGATAGACTAGTTAACTCAGGTAGGTGGCAATTCACTCCCGTAACTACCTGAGAGACTAGACTAGGTGGCAGTTTACTCTCGTAATTGTTGGTGTGTGTCCAGATCACTCTATACCACCACTATGGAGCATTGGATTCTCCTTTAGTGTGAATTGGTTGAGTTATATAGAGTATATCATGTGTAAATTATCATTTATTCATTTGGTTAATGAGAATTCTTCTATTCTTTCTCTCCTCCTTCTCTTTTCTTCTATTTTCTTTGCAACTGTGTATGTCAATTCTCATATAGATCTATTCTGTGTAGTTTTAATACATTTACAAGAAATTTGATAATTTGAGCATTGTTGTCGAACACTATCCAATTCGTGACATTTTCAGGTATGGAGGGCCTAAACATCATTTCAATTGAAAAACTGTTGTTAGGAGGCATAAACCTAGATGTTGCATTGGCCAAAATATATGTATCTATATTTTGATTGTGAGGTATAGAATTAATATTAAATGCATCAAATGAATAAAGAAGATTCCATAGCTCTTCCTGATAGGATTTTAGATGTAGAGGTAGGAAGTGAATAGTATTTTTCACTTGTCGAACAATGATCTCAGAATAACCAAACACTTTAAGGTATTTTACCTTGAGGTCAATATATTTTTTAAGGCCTTGCACTAAGTCTTCATGTTCAACAATGTTTTTGGTGTAGTTGAACTCTAAACAACATGATGTGAGCGCTTGTGCTTGGCTGGGGTCAATTAGGACACATCCTTTGCCGACTCCATCATATGTTTTAGAGTCGTTGAAGAACATGGTCCACATGTCAGGAATGTTAGTCTTGTTAGTAAAACTAAATACTAATTTAGTTAGTACAGGAAAAGAGAAATTACTTATTCATGGGAGGAGACCTGATTGTAGTTCTAATGGTATCTCAAAAGTCCGAGCTTCGTAACAACCATAATCAGTTTTGAAAAAAAAAATCTCAAGATGGAATGAGAAAATCTTATGGGATCATTTTTACCTTCCAGTTCCGTCACTTTGTGCTTCATGTGTGCTTCATTGTTAACACGGATTTGATTGGATTTTCCTTTATAAGGAAGCCATAGATGTTACCAATAAGTAGTGAAATAACCTTGAATTTTGGTTGACTAATATCTTCTTAAGAGAAAACCATAACTATCTGGTATGTCTACCAAAACTATGTCTATAGTCTGATGAACTCTAGGGTCGGATGAAAATCTGATTAAAACATCTTTGAGTTCTCCTTTTACTTTGGCATCTGTCCTATCAAATTGGATGATCCTATTTTTTTTTATTTGTGGGACAACATTTATTTTTTGGAAAATAGAAAAAGGCATGATATTGGAAGAGGAACCATAATCTGCTAAACAGTTGTGTACATTGAAATTAAAAATTTCTTAAGTTAGCAGAAAAGGTGGTACCTGAGATTTCGAAAATACGCCTATGCTTGTTGCATTTATAGCTGCTATTATCTCCACTTTGTGAATTTCTTGTGCATAGTTTACATGGATTAATCTTTCAACAACTATGGTAGTTTATGTCTGAGTCTCATTGGGTTTGAAAGCATCATGTATAAGTTCACGTTGTTGTGGAAGGGAGCAAATATCAAACATGGAAATATTACATTTAATATTCTTCATGTCTTGAATTACATTATAATCCATGGCATGTGAGTTTGAATCGTTATTATCTTGTCCATATTTTTCTTGAATCACATATTCATTATTCCCAGTAGTACTAGACGTGCTTGGTTTATCTTTATTTTGTACAACAATCTTGCCAACTTGATGTAGACTCCCCTTCTCTCCTAAGGGTTGCACTTGATTCCCATTGTCTAGACGTTGATGGGATGGTTTAGATCTTTCCCTCTGAGCTTACACTTTCTTTAGAGTTGGAATATTTTCGAAAGATTTAAAGGCTTCAACCTTTAACTTTTCAGCAAGTTCGTTTCTTGGATATCATCCACACTTATAAAAATCCTTATCCCTTCCGATATTGGTCTTGTGAAGACTTCAACTTCCGATGCACTCCTTGCGTTTCAGCGATTTCGATAACTCAGATAGGAAGGATTTCTTGAAGATAAATTCCTCTCTCCCTCCTGGAATTTTCCTTTTCTGGTTCTTTGACTTCTTGCAAATTCCCTTTGACACCTAGTCGAATCTTGGATCTATGCACTCCTTGCACTAGATCTTTACGCAAGTTTCAAATTCTTGCGGATGACTGTGCATGCCTTGCATCAGTCTCTTTGAAGTCCTTGCAAAGGGAAGTTTCATGTTATCTCTTCTGAGCTTTGGAATCGAAACAGATCTCGTTCACGCACTCCTTACGTTCTGTGTGCACACCTTGCACCACTCAATAGAGGATAAACAATTGAAACTTATCCTAACATTCATAGTTACTTCTACTCATAACGAAGTTCATTCATTCATTCATGAAAAAAAAATAACAAAGAATTGCAAAAAAATGTCCACACCATGCATTGGGTCAATTTTTCTCTGTTATATTCATAAGTGAAAATGGATACAAGTGTAATCAAAACAAAACTGAAAACTATGAAATCTCCTACAAACTTGCAACTATCTACCCTGCCGCCAACCTCATTTGGGCGTACAAAACCTCTATTTATCTCAGAGGGATCTTAGGGTTTCCCCTGGCTACTTGTCTACATCACAACCTATCCTACGGCTATTTAGACCAGTCACATTCCAGAGAAAGAGTGGAAACTCCCACTTCGCTCACAATCATTCAAGTGTGCCTCAAAGATTTTTCTGGCGCCGAAGTTCAAGCGTGCCTCAAATGATTAATTCAGTGATGAGTTAAGGTGGACTTCAAAATATCTGATGTGTCTACCAGCGTTGAGCTCCCGTACAGATTCCTAGAAGCTGATAGGTCTTGCTCTGTGTTCTTTCCAGCGATGCTCCTGAATCATACTCCCCTTGACAAAAATTCATGGACTCCTATTCATGAGCTCTTGCACTGACTTTCCATGCTTCTTGATATCAGATCATTTTCCTAACTGGCATCTTCTATTGGGTGTCCCTTCCACTTGACCATATATTCAAAATAGTTCTTCCTTCTAGTATTATTTCCAATCCTCTGATCAACGATCTTCTCCATCTATACTTTTTCTTCTATATGCATTTGTTTCTCCCACTGAATCTTCTCTTGATCTTCTCATCCCTCTGTGTCATATTTTCTGTAAGGATACAGGTCTGAAACATTGAATATGGGTGATATGCCCACATCATCTGGCAGCTCAATCTCATAGGCATTTTCATCAAACTTCCTCAAGATCTTACATGGTCCTATCTTCTTCATTTTTAACTTGTTATATGTTCCCCTCGGGAACCTTTCTTTCCTCAGATGTGCCAGAACCTGATCTCGTACTTCAAACTGAATTTATTTGTGATTTTTATCAGCTCTGTGTTTGTACTCCTGGTTAGAACTCTACAACTGTACTCTGATATGGTTATGGAGCTTCTGCATTTTTGTAGCAAAATATTCTTCTCTAGTGCTCCTGATATAAGTTTGTTCCAAGTCTCTCAACTCAGATACTCCCCTTGGTTGCATTCCATACAATATTTGGAATGGGCTCTTTCCAGTGCTCTTGTTTGGTGAGTCATTGTATGAAAATTTCGCTTGCGGCAGAATCAAATCCCATTGATTATGGTGTTCAGTGACGAGACTCCTCAAAAAGTTTCCCAAACTTTTGTTTACCACCTAAGCCTGTTCATCTGTCTGAGGGTGATAAGCTGAGTTGAAGGACAAATATGTCCCCAACTTCTTCCACAGTGTTCTCCAAAATTGACCAAAAAAATTTGTGTCTCTGTCTGAGACAATGCTTTTGGGTAGGCCATGAAGTCTTATAAATTCCTTGAAAAACATATTTGCAACATGTGTTGCATCACTGGTATTTTTGCATGGGATAAAGTGTGCCATCTTTGAAAATCTATCCACCGCCACAAATATGGAATCAAATCCCCTTGGTGTCCTTGGCAGTACCAACACAAAATCCATGCTTATTACATCCCAAGGCCTCTCTGGTATTGGCAATGGTTGATACAATCCAGTGTTCTGTCTTTCCCCTTTTGCATGCTGGAAGATTCTACATATGTTCACAAACTTTATAACTTATGTTCTCATACATGTCCAATAATATGAACCGCTCAACTGTGCAAACGTTTTGTCATGGCTGAAATGTCCAACCAATCCTCCACTATGTTTTTCCTTCAGAAAGTTATCCCTCATTGAGCATTTTGGTATGAACAACTGATTTCTCTTGAATAACAATCCCTCTTGAATCAAGTACTCTGACCATTGGCTTATGTCTCTTAGTACAGGACTTGTACATGCTTCGTATGCTTCTTTGAAATCTGTATCATCACAATACATGTCCTTAAGGTGTTCAAACCCCAAGGTCTTCACTTGAAATTCCTATAGATATAAGCATCTCCTGCTTAGTGCATCAACAACTTTGTTAGCATTCCCAACAATATGTTTTATGACAAAATTAAAAATCTACATAAACTCCACCCATTTCGCATGCCTCTGATTCAATTTTTCTTGTATGGTTATGAATTATAAAGCCTGGTTATCGCTATACAAGACAAATTCTTGTGGGACAAGGTAATGTCTACAATTCTTCAACTCTTGAATTATGGCATAAAACTCCTTCTCATATGTGGATTATTTTCTCTTGGCCTCATTCATCTTCTCATTGAAATAGGAAACATGACTATTATCCTGACTCAAAACGGCTCCAATTGCAACTCCACTTGCATCACATATCACCTGAAATGTCCTTTCAAAATTCGGCAAGACTAGAATTTGTCGTTCTGTTATTTTCTCCTTTAGTATATTGAATCTCTTCTCGGCCTTCTCTATCTATTTAAAATACTTGTGCTTCTTATTCATTGTATCCATCATTGGCGCACAAATTCCATTGAAGTATCTCATGAAATTCCTATAGAAGCTTGCTAATCCATGGAAGGTCCTTACCTCAAACATACTCCTTGGTGATCGCCATTCTTTGATTTATTTCACCTTCTCTGGATCCATCTTCTCTGGATCCATCTTCAGTTCATTTGAAGAGATCACAAAACCCAAGTAAATGAGTTATGTCTTCATAAAAGAGGACTTCTTCAGATTTATCAACAAATTCTCATGTTGTAGTCTCCTCATCACTAATATCAGGTGACTCAAACGCTCCTCTTTAGTCCTGCTAAAGATCAGTATATCATACATATATACAACCACAAAATTGCCAATGAAATCTTTCAATATTTCATTCATTAGTATCATAAAAGTACTTGGGGCATTTGTTAAGACAAATGGAATAACAATCCACTCATAAAAACCTTCATTTGTCTTAAAGGTTGTCTTCCACTCATCACCTTCTCTCATCCTAATCTAGTGATATCCACTTTTCAAATCTATTTTAGAAAAGAAATTTTCTCCACTTAAACATTCCATTAAGTCATCCATTCTTGGTAAATTAAATCTATACCTGATGGTGATCTTGTTAATGGATCTTGAGTCTATACACATTCTCCATCCTCCATATTTATTTGGACTCAATACAGTTGGCACTACAAATGGACTAAAGCTCTCTCTGACCAATCCCTTTTCTAACAAGTCCTGGACCTGGTTCTTTACTTCCACGTTCTCTCGAGGTGTCAATATGTATGTTGCTTGGTTTGGAGGACTTTCTCCTGGTATCATGTCAATATGGTGGTTGATACTTCTGATGGGTGGCAATGAGTTAGGCAACTCATCCACCACTATGTCATCGAAATTTTCCAACAATTCTTGAACTTCTTCAGGCAAATCCTCCATCGAAGTACTTGTAAGGATAACTTTGGGTTTCCTCACCACAATGAACTGCATCTCCTATTCTTCCTTGACTTCTTTCAGGAGTTCCTTACCACTCATGAAAAGTATGCTTGTGTTGGCTTCCTTTTTCACTTTCTTCTCCTCTATTGGAAGCAACATGTGTGTTCTACCATTCTTATCTAGGGTGTATGTATTCTTCCTACCGTCATGAATGGAATTCTTGTCAAACTGCCATGGTGATCCCCAAAAAATATGGCATACATCCATGGGAATTACATCACATAGAATTTCATCTCTATATCCTCCCATCTTAAATTCAACCAAGCATTGTTTAGTAACCATTACCTGGTGTCCTTTTGGAAACCATGAGACTTTGTATGGCTTCGGGTGTGCAGTTGTCTCTAGCTCTAATTTCTTCGTCATCTCTATGGATACTAAGTTATCACTGCTCCCATTGTCAATTATCACCTTGGATACTCTATCTTTAGTCTTGCAAGTTGTTCTGAAGATATTATTCCTTTGCACTGGCTTTTCAACTTCTGCCTCTGGTTTTAAGAGAACCTTCCTCAACATAAGGGATATTCCATCCTCTACTCCTTCTACTTCAACATCTCTTCTCTTTGATTCTGAAATGTGAGTTTCACCTCCTCCTTATTTAATTTTCTCGGGACATTCCCAAGACATGTGTTATGTCTTTCCATAGGCATAACATCTTACTTCTCCTCCTCCTCTTCTTCCTCTTCCTCTGGAGGAACTTCTTCCACCACCCTGTCTTCCTCGGGAACTTCCTCCTCTTTCCGAGTGACTGTTTGGTTTCTCAGCATCATCTTTAGGCTTATTTTCTCTGTCATGGGTAGCTCCCTTTCTTTTTTGGGGGGTTGGGATTTTACCTCTCCCTCGCTGGCTTTGTTTTCTGGCCAACTTCTCCTCTGCTTTCAATGCAAATTGATAAGAATCCTCCATTGTCCTTACCAAAATCATGCTTATCTCATCCTGGATTTCATATCTCATGCCATTTATATATCTGACAACTTTTTCTTCATCTCTCTCCCTTTGTCCAGTTCTGATGTTCAGCCTATAGAACTCCTCTATGTACTCCTTAACTTTCATCCCTTTCTGTCTCAGGTTCTACATCTTCCTAAAAACATTGATATGATAGTCCTTGGGCATGAAATTAGCCTTCAACTTGGCTGCCATTCTGTCCCAACTCTTTATCTTTTGTTTTCCCTTGCTTCTCCTCTCAGCCTGCAGTTCATCCCACCACAGCGTTGCATGTCCTTTTAGCCTAGTGACAACATGTTTCACCTTTTTCTCTTCGTAGACCTCTTCATAGTTGAAGTGTTTGTCCATGGATCTTATCCAATCCAACAGCTCTTCAACATCTAAATTGCCTTCATACATTGGGACCTCTATCTTGGCTCTGCCTCCCAATATGGCAACTTCTCTCAGCAAGCATTCTTCGACAACATCCTCTCCTGCAACTTCTTCGACGACAGTCTCACCCACTGCTTCTTCACTCTCTGCATCGTTGATGTCTCTAACATCAAGTGCACGTCTCTGTGCTGCATCCATCACCTCTAATCTTGCACATATTTCTTGCATCTCCCTTTCTACAGCTCGATTAGCCAAATGTGGCTCCACTCGTCTCCTTGGAGGCATTGTGTTGGCTGTCTGTCACACACACACAGAGTAAAAATCCGAGTTATTTTGTCTCTTCTCCTTTGCGTGCAACCTGCACGCAAAACTTAGGCTCTAATAACACTTGATGTAGACCCCCCTTTTAGCCTAAGGGCTGTGCTTGCTTCCTGTTGTCTGAAAACTGATGGGATGGTTCATATCTTTCCCTCTTAGCTTACGCTTTCTTTAGACTTGGAAGATTTTCGAAAGATTCAAAGGCTTTGACATTTATCTTTCCCGCGAGTCCATTTCTTAGATATCGTCCACACTTATAAAAAGTGTTATCCCTTTCGATCTTGGTCTCGTGAAGACTTTGACTTCCCGCGCACTCTGTACGCTTTAGGGATTTCAATAACTCATATCTAAAGGATTTCTCTAAGATAAATTCAATCACCCTCCTGGTGTTTTCCTTTTCTGGTTCTTCGACTTCTTGCAAAGTCCCTTCGACACTTAGTCGAATCTCAGATATATGCACTCCTTGCACCAGAGCTTTACGCATGGTTCAAATTCTTTCAGATGATTGTGCACGCCTTGCACCAGTCTCTTTGCACTCCTTGCAAAGGGAATTTTCGTTTTATCTCTTTTGAGATTTGGAATCGAAACAAATCCCGTTAGTGCACTCCTTGCGTCCTGTGTTCAGACCTTGCACCACTCGACATAAGAGAAACAATTGAAACTTATCCTAACATTCATAGTTCCTTCTACTCATAACGAAGTTCATTCATTCATTCATGAAAAAAAAATAATAGAGAATTGCATTTGGTCAATTTTTCTCTGTTATATTCATAAGTGAAACTGGCTGCAACTGTAATCAAAACAAAACTGAAAACTCTGAAATCTCCTACAAACTTGCAACTATCTAAATTGCAGCTATCTACCCTGCAACTAGCCTCATTTGGGCATACAAAACCTATATTTATATCAAAGGGATCTTAGGGTTTCCCTTGGCTACTTGTCTACATCACAACCTATCCTACGACTATTTAAACCAGTCGCATTCCAAAGCAAGAGTGGAAACTCCCACTTCGCTCACAATCGTTCAATCATGCCTCAAAGGATTTTCTGGCACCAAAGTTCAACTGTGTCTCAAGTGATTAATTCCAGCATTGATTTAAGGCGGACTTCAAAATATCTGTTGTGACTACCAGCATTGAGCTCCTGTATAGATTCCCAGACGCTGATAGGTCTTGCTCCACGTGCTTGCCAACGATGCTCCTGCATCACAAATTTATTATTATTATTTTCTAGAATTGTGTTACTTTGTTTTGGGAGAACAGTGGGATGTGTTATTTTACTAATGGGAATGTTATGTTCTTTGGAAGATGGTGGGTTATATATTGGACCTTTTCTACTTAATTTATATTTTTTTGGAGTGGCAGCTTTAACAACCTATGTATCTCTGGAAATAATTTATTCAATATATTCATAATTTGATTCTACACACTAGTCCCAAAAAGGAATAATTGATTTTGGGGGAGTTTCATCAACATCACCAGAAGGATCTTGTGGATGGCTTTCATCATCTAAATTATGTTCATCTAGCAACTAGTTTATCACCAGGGTCATAGAGTTGACCCATTGAGGACATGTTCATTCAGGGTGATTTTTTTGATGATAAGAGAAACAATTATTGTTACTGAAACTATCTAAGTTGAAATCCATGTGTGGTGGTTTAGGAAGTTGTGGAGGGTTGTCTGGTTTCTTCAAAAAATGGGAGGAAATTTCACAGCTTTGATGCTCCTTCAACAAAATTCTTCCTAAGGTCCAGAACTTCATTAGATAATTTATTAACAATTTTGACCACATTATCGATACGATTGGATTCCCTTTTAGGTGGATTAGTTAATAGGAGGGGTTTCTTCCCAGCTGACTTAGATTCTTCATAATGCAGATGCTTCTCAGATGCATATAACTCTCTTTCCACAGTCTCAGCTTCATCAAAATTTAAGGATAAAGTATTTTTGTTAGATCATTTTACAAAAATCCCTATGGAAGGGGTTAATGCATCTGTATAATATTCAATGGCTAATGACTGAGCGAGAGAAACATCGTGAGGAAAATTAATTAATACATTAAGAAATATTTGATTAAAATCTTTCACGGTTTCCCTCTTGTCCATTCCGATGGCTCCTAGTTCATTGTGTAGGGACATAGATGTTTTTCTTTCCACAAATTTTCTCAAAAAGAGCCTTACAAAGCTATCCCAATATGTAATAGACTTGACAGGTAAGCTGAAATACCAAGTAGAGGTTTTCCCAAAAAACATATATGGAAATAACCTACACACTATGTCATCATGTTGAACACCTAAAAGATGTATGGCCAATTTTTTTTTATTTACATGGTCTTTCGGGGATCCAGGTTTGTTTGGGTCGAATTTCAGTAAGATTTTATCAAAATTCCTTGGCATTTCATAAATTTATCTACCCATATTGAGAGCTCCTTGGGCTCTCCATCGTGGTATAACTTCTTTGTGAATCTTGTTTTCCCCCATTATTTGTTCTATGGTGATTTCTAGTTGTTCACCTTCAAATTATTCTTCAAGTTCAATTAGGAAACACGTAGCTCTGCTCAAAGATACTGGGACTTATTGTAACACAATTTCAATAAGGTCATCTATAGAGTCAACGTAAAATATGGATATGTATTTGTACATTCTACACAGGTCACTTTTCTCCTAGGGAGTTTAGAGGTTGTAGGTAATTTTCCAAGCAATTTTGTTAAGAACATGTAATTATACGGGTTTCATGAAGCTCTTCTTGTGGTATGTGAAAACAAGTCTTAGTATGTATTTAGAGACTACCCGAGGAACTTCTAAAATTAGGATTTGAGCCCTCATATGTAACTTCATGTTTAGACTCAACCCGAGGGAACAAGGTATGTTGAGAGTTGGGATTTCTTGTGGAAAACTGATTTTGGTTATTGTTTATTTCATGTATATAAGCCATAAAATATGTCCCTCCTAGTTCCAATTATGTTCACGGGTTCCACTTCACCCGACAACAGGAAGGATAAATCTCTGGTATATCGTCCCAATTATACTATGCACCATTTGGATTAGGATCCCCATTTGGAATTTAGCCCGACTTCCATTTACTGCTGTCTTTTGGTTTTCGTACCAGTTATGGCCCGGTGTACCGATGAAGTGGGTTGGTGGAATGCATAGATGTAGATGAATACCATGTATGTGAATACAAATAATATATTGCTAATCTATGCTAACCTATCCTATCTAGGAGCACACTAGAGTAACTGATGAGTTATAATGAAACCAAAACTTTACACAACTTTTATAGAGTTAGATGTAACAAAAGAGGAATATTGGAGACATTCACATACATATGTGTATAATTAGATTAGTGTATATCACAAAAACGTATACTGTAATAACCCACAAATATCAAGGAATTAAACTATTCAAAGAAATATCAATAACTGCAGAATGACAAGGATTGTATAAGAATTAGTTTACAACAAACAAAACATTCTTACGTCCATAGAAACAACAATTATCTTCACTTAAATTAGTTCAAAGCTTCTATCCATTTCTACATAGAATTCCTTCTATAATATGTTGGCCCTGAGGGCTTCTCAATATTCATTAACACTTTATAAGTTTTCAAAAACGTTCTTGGGTCTATACAATGCTTGAAAAGCCAAAAAAAATTCCAATTCAAAGGAGCCTCTATTCTATTTTATACAAAAACTAGTAACTCCTAGTTGTCTTTTCTCCTTCTTCTTGAAGAGGCAGTTACAAAATTTTTCATATTCTATTTACTCATGACAAGTGGTATAAATAATGAAATTTGAAGTGGTTAGGAAAAGGACGAAAGAAAAAAAGTCATTTTTCCTTTCCCTGTGAACTTTTACTTCAGAGATAAGTTCTCCAAAACTCCAATTGGTTATATAGTGGCTTGATTATTATGTATGACACTTGTTCCAGTGTTTCTTCGATCATGGTGGTGTTGTAATAAAGGGATATCATATCCTTCTCTAGTCTTTTTGTGTAATCCTATATCATAGTGTGAAGCTTCACCGACTGTAATAGATGTTGGTCAATGATATCGGTAGACCCAAAGGTTACCTCTTCTACTATCTGTCTCCTTCGATTTGTGTTGTCTTGGATTTCATTCACTGATTCTTTAGTGACCAAATTCTTCCCTGGCTCATCTAATCTTGGGAGACACCAATTCCTTATCATCTCATGGGAATATTTGTGATTCCTTGAACATATCTTTATTTCCTTGGTTACTTCTTTATATTCCTTTTTCCCTACCTACTGGAAATGATATAATGCATACATGTATGTTTTTCTTGCTCATTTTGAAGGTCTATATAGCTCTAGAGGTGCATCATGATTCTTTTCTATCAAGGTATCAATGTCATCTATACCTTCACGGATAGTGTTGTATTGTGTTATTTGCATTTGTATCCGGTTGTTTTGGTTAATAATTGTTGCAACAACATTTTGGAAGATATTTAGATTGGAATACATGTAAATTATGGCACCTTATAAATCATTCCTTACTTTTTCTGCACTGGCCTTAAAGTTGAGAAGACTCATGTCATAAAAATTTACTTGTTAGATCCTCTCTTCTAGATCTCTAATCCTCACCTCTTTCTCTTCTTTATGTTGTAATAGCCTCTTTATATTTTCTATGGTTGCATCCATACAAGAAAATCCTTCCCTAGTTGTTGCCACAGGGTCTTCCCTGACATCTCTCGTGACAAGGAGTTGAGTAACCACTGACAAAGGGGATACTTCTATTGTTAGAACCTTTTTCACTCTTTATTTCACGATTCTCTAGGTTTTACTATTGTATATGCAAATTCGTAGATCCAATATTTCTGTTGACCGAAAAGGTTTCCAGGGCCCGAGGTCCGAACCACTACTTTTTGTTTCCTCTACTGGACCTGCGGTGGATGTTCTAGGGATATCCAGGTCCATCAGGTGTGTGTCACCCTCTCTATCATCTACATTTTTCTTCTATATTTCTTCTTCGTCATCTTTATCTGCTGCTTCTTTCTCTTCTAATTATATTTCCACTCTTGCTGCTTCAACTAGGTCCTTTTCTTTTTCTGTAGGAGATTTTTCTTTGGATTTAGATTTCACCTTAGCTTAAGAGTTTTCTTTAGCTTCAACTTTAGATTTTCCTTCATTTTCTTCCCTGGCCTTTTCTTTGTCAGCTTCTATTTTTTGTTTATTTTTTGTGTCATTCCTCCTTTTCAACACCTTATCTTTATCTCTTCTCCTTTTATCTGTTGGTGATCCTTCCTCCTATTTTGCGGAGCATGAATGAGTTGAGACAGAGATGGAGGAAAATCTCTCAGTTTCATCTCGTTATGCCTCTTTTATGGCCGCCTATCTTGCAACTTATTCATATGTGATCCTTCCTTTTAGTTGGACCCTCCTATTGAATATAAATTTGTCATAAGTGTTATCATTTTGATGCACCTTTTGTTGTTCCAATAACTCAGTGGTGTACTCATACGTGATTATCATGTTATTGAAGTGCTCTTTGACGATGTTCTTAGGGTTGTGTCTCCTGAATATTTCCTTTCCAATGTGGTAGGAAAGTAAGATATCCACTTTTGTTTGAGATTTCTCGGTGTTTTCAAAGAAACAATTGCCAATGTAAAGAGGTAGTGGATGAACCCCATGTATGATAGTTTGATATTCCACTTCCTGAAGCACAAGTTTGTAATGAAAAAACCCAGGGAGTAAATGGGGTGGTTTCATCATACCATATATTATTATATAGGTATTGTGGTCCATTAAATACCAGTCCCCAATCCTTCTTATGACTATTATGGCCTTATCTGTCATACAAGGTGGAGAGGTGCAAAAACTAAATTCATACAATGGGGAAATGAAGTGTTCGCATATTCTTCAATAGTTTTTTTGGTATTTGTGCTCCCAAAGAACCTTGTAGTAGATGTGGATAGAAACATTAGCGGGAAACCAAATACATCCCATGTTTGGGTACTTGTGAGCGATACACATTATGTCTAGAAGATATGAAGACATATGGAAACTAGGGAAGCTTCCTGGTTGTGCTTGTGTAACTGCAGAAATGGAAGCCTTGATATTTCTAGAAAATATGTCTTCACATTTGAATGATACCCCCACATATGCACAAAAATAAATTAGGGGCATGTATGATAGGGGGAAATGAGTTGCATCTGGTTCCCTGTACAGCCTGCACTACATGGATACCATATATTGTTAGGGTTTCCTCAAATTGGTCGTTGGGTATCGACTCTTGGGCCAATATTTGAACTTTTTATTTTCTTTATACCATGCGGGGAATAAATATTTCGGTGTAAGATCCAAATCGCTGAGGAGTTGACTATCCAGTATTTTGTTCCTAGATTCAATATGGTATCACTTAGCTAAATCATCGAACATGAATGAAGCTATAGGTTTTTTCTTTCATTATAGACATATTGACTATTTATTTCTATGCTTGTCAAAATCCAAGAAATGGCGTCCCCACAAGGGAAAACTACCGGATGTGTTGCCACCCTGAAAAACTATTGATTTTCTGATGTTCCTAAACACCTAGATCTCAGCTGCTTCCTCTGCATCCACAAAGAAGTTTGATTTGTTAAACATATAATATACTTCTCCTCATTTTAAGGTTTCTCCGTCTTTATCTAGAAGTCCCAACATATCATCATATATGGTCCCGACACTTTCTGTCTCTATTGTTTGTTGGGAGATGCTAGATGGCTTAGCCCCCATTGCTTTCATCATTGCATTATTTCATGGTGACATGTCTGAACCTACAGACAGGATAAATTTAGATCATTTTATTTGGAAACAAAAATTAATGATCAGACAATTATAAGAATTATTGAAATTATCAAGACATGGCAAGCTTCTCCTCGCAAATGCCAAGTTAATAATAGACAATGCTCAGTGCCAATTTGTGGTGAAACACTTAGGTACCATCTTGGAAAGGATAAATTGTAGCAAAAGAATACAACTTCCTTAATACAGATCAGAAGAGTTAGTAACAACTCCTTCGATCATATCAGAGGAGTTAATAACAAATCCTCTAAGCACATCGTGTAACATCCCGTTTTACTGATGACACTTATATTGACATATTCCTTGAGGAAAATTGCATGCAAGCGATCTGTTTATGGTACATTATGATTTCGTTTCGATTATGATTTATATATGATAAGGATGATGTATTGTGACTTATAGTAATTTCAGGTGTATATGTATTGAAAAATATTATTGATGAGTTCTCCTCAGTGTGCAGGACATATGACAGGTTATGGATGTTGATGACATCAATGGACTTCCTTGGACTACGGATTGAGTCAGGGAGTGGATTACATTTTGTTTAAGTATTTAATTTTACATACATGTGATATATGATTGATTTATAGATATGGAGTTTGGCATTGTTTTTATCAGTGGATGCAAGCTTGGCGATGATTGCTAATCCGACTCGAATAAGAAGTAAAGGGGCCATGAACTGAAACCAAACATTTGAGGGAGATGTGTAGCAGTGTCCCTGTCACAGCCTACTAGCACTCATGTCGTGTCCTGAACTATAGGTTAACAATTACATAGTTCGATAGGTACATGATTCCATGAGGGTAAACTAACAGAGTCACTCAGGAGGAAATCTAAAGGGCACACAATAAGGCAGAATCCTTACTCCGTAGAAGCCCTTAGTCTCTTACAATGTTGAACGAGTGGAGTGTTGACTCCAAGGGTCAGACAAAATTCCAAAACCAGTCAAAGGAGAGTTTCACCCTTGGATCACAGAGGTGCGTCTTGAAGGGCACGTCGCGTAATTAAATTGTGATTCAATAAATCTAGATGAACTAGAGAACTTAATGAAATAATTAGACTTTGTTAGAACATAGTATTAATTAATTAGTAAATTATAAACCAGAAGCCTAACAAGAGTCTAATCCTAAGTTTAATACTAAGTCTAAGTCTAATTTTAAATGAGAGACTAAATCAAAATATTAAAGGAATTAAAGGAATTGAAATAAAATCAAACTCTAGAAAAAAATGAATATAAATTGAAAGGTGGGATAAAATGCACATGTGTGCATGAAATTAATTAAAGGGTTTTTAAAATACAAAGAAATAAAACATGAGAGAATAGGTGTACACATAGAATAGTATCTTGAGTCAAACAACCACTAAGTCTAACTAGAAGAAGAATCCTAATCCAACTCTAATGAATATCTAGTTATGAGACACTCATTAAATGAAAAATTGGGGAACAAAAGGACAACCAAGAGAAAAAATAGGAACATGTTGTGAATGTGAGGGAAAATTGTTTTTTAAATAAAATAAAAAAGGGTAATTACTTGTACAACTTGGGGAGAGTGAGACAAGTGTGTGGGTGAATAATCACTAATAAAATAATTAAAAAGTTGAATTACTTGTGCATGTGGACAAGTGTCAATGACAAATTACTTATAAAAGAAATGGGGTGGAAGGGGAATAGATCATCAGTTTGGATAGTACTGTTATGCTACCAAAATTTATTTTGACTGTGTTTTACTTGTGAGAGTGGAGATTTCAAGCTTGAGAAGGAGTAAAATCTCTTCCTTGGGAGGAAAGCTTGAGAGCTATTGTGTTCTTGTTTTTTTTCTTGGCCCCTCTGCGGCTCAGGGGGATAAGGGGGAAGAAGATTACCCTTAGCGTTGGATGGGAGGTATTGATGTAGTCATTGGATTGTAAAGGAAAAAGAAGGGACATTATGCAATTTTGGCTAAAAATCATCATCAAGTTATCATAACTCTTGAGGATATGATATTTTAAATTTAACTATTGTTCAAGATTCTGTGCACATTGGAAGTTCTCCGATATTTATTGAATGTATTGACATTTACAGTAAATTCTATTTAGAAATCTTGTGTTAGATGTTATTATGAAATGTGAATAACCATTATATCAATTAAACTGATGAATCAATTGTTGGATAAGATGTTAATGTTGATTAATTGGGTTGGTTTTCATTGATTTCAACCCTTGAAGAAAGTCTGGTAGCAAATTACAAAAGAAAAAAGGTTTGGGTAATGGACCCAAGTTTGTTTGATGGATAATGGTATGAGTTTTGATATTTTTTCAGGTAAGACTGTTCTATATGGATAGTACATGTCATTCCATTTCCAGTGGTATGTGGAATGTCACATAACTCCTCACGGTTAGAGAGTTATGGCCATGTGAAGTTGGAAAACCTTCACGAGTCATCTAGAAGCCCCAAAAGGTCAAAGTAGTCAAATTATTTGAAAAATAAATTATTTAAATAATAAAGTTAATGGAGAACTCCCTAAAATAAGAAAAGTGATATGCTACATGAAAGTATAAATAAGAGGCAAATCTCTCTCATTTAATCACACTTGAACCTATTGAATATCATTGAATATATATTTTGTGAAAAGTTATTTGGGAAGGTATTATTGATAGAGAAAAGTGTGGTAGGAAAAATATGGAATAAAAAGTGCGACAGGAAAAGTGCGGCAAAAAAAGTGTGGTAGGAAAAGTGCAACAGAAAAAATGAGGCAAAAAAAATCACGAAAAAAAAAGTGCAAAAGAAAAATTGTGCCAGAAAAAGTGTGACAGAAAAAACCACGGTAGAAAAAGCACGAAAGAAAATTCACGGCAACAACATGGTTGGGGTCTATTTATGAGAGATATGGCACATCTTGTTTGAGGTATGTTTTGTGAGATAAAGTTTATCTCTTGTGATGGTATTGGATGTTCCATATTGCTGCATATAGCTGATTTGTTGAGGGATACAGTTGGTATTATGTTGTTGGTATTTGGCATATGGGTATTGGTCTTTTGGTTGTGATGTGTTGCTAAACTTGTTGGTTTATCTTGAGGCTACATAACTGTGAGGTTGTGGCACATGGTCTAATGTAAGGGTTTATGGTGTTTGTTTGATGGATAGAGTGATGAATTGTTAGATGAATTTTGATGGTTATATTGGTGTATGTCTTTGGTATATGGTTGAGGTACATGTTGAGTACATGGTTGAGACAAGTAGCTGATGAGTTGGCACATACATGAGGTGTATATTTGATGAGTTGACACATACATGAGGTGTATAGTTAATGATGTTGGTATATCTTGATGAGTCAAGGTTGATGCATGCTTGATGCATGGTACATGTTGGTTTAGGTTATTGGTACAGGTTGTTTGGTGCAGGTTGATTGGTACAGGTTGTTACATGTTATTGGTAAAGGTTCACAGTGACAGGTTGAGAATGGAAGTGGTTGATTTAGTGACAATGACATGTTTTCTACATTTGACATTTATATTTCAGGGCGGTTGGATGGGGCAAGGACATGTGGTTGTAGCCACCTTCGGGTTGTAGACTACTTCGGGTTGTAGCCTCCTTCTAGTTGTAGCCAGAGAATTGGGGAGTTGGAGCTTCCCTTAGGTTGCATCCTGAGAAACTAGGGGATTGCAGCCTCCTTCTAGTTGCAGCTGGAAAACAAAAGAATTTGGTGCTTCCAATGAATGTAATTCTTCAAGACATATAAGAAAAAAAAAATTGTGGTTTTCTCCTGCTTTGGGTTTCCACGTAAAAACACTGGTGTACTGTGTATGTGTATGATTTCTCATTTTTTCATTGTTTATTTACTCTTCAATTATTGGATGATAATGCTACATTGGTATAACACTTGAATTATATGGTTAAAAAGGATTGAATCACTCTATTATTGATTCAACTCCCCCTCTAAGTATTCCAACAATTGGTATCAGAGCCGGTTCCTTCAGGAAACAGTTTAACCATTGGAAGGAGATCATGGATTATTTTGATAATGGAGTACCAATGTTTAATGGTTAGAATGGTTTTAAGTATGAGATGTGGAGAAGAAGGACGAAAGTATTTTTACAAGCACAAAGACATTATATTTGGCTATCAGTTGTTACAGTAATTGAAGAAGAATAAAAAAAGAATTGAAGAAGAACAAAAAAAATAGCAATGGATTTCATGTGGAAAGGATTACCTAATGTGGTAAGAGAAAAGGTTGGTAATTGTTCATCAATGAAAGAACTTTGGGATAAGTTACATGACATATATTCTTCAGCCATTACAGATTCAGAAAATGCCAAAGAATATGCAGATACAAATCAAGAATAATTATGTTCACCATGTCAAACAAATTCAAAACATGAAGAGTACAAAATCACCAGAGAATTGATTAGTGTTTTAGATGAACTAAGAGAAGAAAACAAGTCACTCAAGAAAGAATTGATGAAACCAAAGGAAAGTGTTCATATTTTTGAAGAAGCCCAACATGTCTTCGAGAACTTAAGAACTCAGCTAGAATAAGCCAAAAAGATCGAAGAAAATATTGAATATCAAAAGAAGTATTTGGAAGCCAACATAGAAGCACAGACGAAAGAAGAAGAAATGAGGGAGAAGATATTGACATATAATCTTAAGGAAAGAAATAATGATCTAAACTAGGTTGAGGCAAAGTTTGCTCAAGAAGAGAAAGGACTTGAAGAAGAAATAATCACATTAAAAATTCATCTTGAAGAAGCAAAAATAACTGAAGAAGTCATGAAGTCTTAGATAATAAAGAAAGAAGAAGAGGTTGATAAGCTTGAAGAAGAAGAAGTTGTCACATTGAGAAGTAAAATAATCAATCTCAACAAGAACATTGAAGAGATAGAAACATCCACATCTGTTATAGATAATGAAGATAAGCACTCTAGGTTGCTAGAAAAGAATAATGAAGAAAATAGAAATAGTTATGCATAATTACTCAAAGGAAGGAAACATGGTCAACTAGAATCTAAGAAAACTATTGAAGATACATATTCAAGACGACCGTCCATGTTCAAGCCACAAAGAATCTTCAATCACAATCATGAATAGTAAAAAAAAAAATCAGAAGGACTATGCCACAAACAAGATCATTCACTCCCAGGTATGCAAATTTGTTTTATGGTCATTGTTTTTATTGTACTAACTTTGGACATAAGGTTGCAGATTGCAGGGATTATTGAAGAAATGTTCAAGAAATAAATGCCTATGTGGCCCCACGTAACATTGAATGTTACAAATGTCATAACTATGGACACATAGCTAGTGATTGTAGAAGAATGATCGATACGTCCATGAAAGAGAACACTGATATCAGATGTAAGAAAGTGTGGATAAGAAAACATGAAGAACGAGTGAACAAAGACCAAGTCCCAGAGATAGTATAGTGATAAATGGGTAAATGTTATGGATTGTTGTGAAAGTAGACTCTTGGACAGTATGGATGAGAGAATGGATTCATAGATTGGTTCAAAGAGTGGTTCAGAGACAAAGGAACGCTATCATAATAGATGATAATTACATAGGAAATGGCTTGAAAAATGCTAATGGATTCCAATTAACAGATATTTTTTGGACACATGCAGTGCATACAACGGTTAACATTCAAAACAAAGTAATGCTTAGAAACAACAGTGAAAAAACTCCCTACGAGCTATGGAAAGGAAGACCATAAAATGTGAATCACTTCAGAGTATTTGGAAGAAAATGCTACATCAAAAGAGAAGATGGAAGAATGAGAAAGTTTGACTCTCGTGTGGACAAAGGATTACTTGTTGGTTACTCAAGTACAATGAAAGCATACAAGTGTTACAATTTGAGGTTGAAAAAAGTTGTGGAAAGCATCAATGTAAAAATTGATGAAATAGGTGGACGCAAATTAAAGGAAGAAGAAAATGAATCAATGGAACAAATTTACGAAGAAGAAACAAAAGATGAAGAAGAAGTAGAAGGGGAAGATGAAGAGGATCAGACAGAAGTACAAAAGTAAGATCAACAAGTGCCTCCAAAGACACCTAGAAAATGATCACAGAAGAATCATCCTTCAGATCGGATTATTGAAAACAAATATGAAGGAGTTGAGACTAGAAGAAGAATCCATTCACTAGAACAAATGCACCTAGCACTCTCATCTACGATTGAACCAAAAGTTTTTGAAGAGGCCAACAAGGATGAATTTTGAAATAAGGCAATGGATGAAGAATTGGATCAAATAGAGAAGAATGACACTTGAGAATTGGTTCCAAGACCAAAGAATAAGAATGTGATTGACACAAAGTGGGTATTCAGAAATAAATTGAATGAAAATGGACAAGTTACAAGGAATAAATCTAGATTGGTATGTAAAGGATACACACAGGTTGAAGTAATCAACTTTGAAGAGACATTTGCTCCAGTTTCCATAATGGAAGAAATCCAATTACTCCTAGCTTATGCATGCTCCAAGAATATTAAAGTGTATCAGATGGATGTGAAATCAAATTTTTTGAATGGGGAACTTGAAGAATAAGTCTACATTGAACAACAAGAAACATTCCAGTTGTTATAGAATGCATATTATGTGTCTAAATTGAAGAAGGCCTTCTATGGTCTAAAACAGGATCCTAGAGCATGGAACTCTAGACTGAATAAATATCTACAGTAGGAAGGGTTTAGAAAAGGAAGTGTAGACATCAACCTCTACATCAAGGTAAATCAAAATTTTATTTTATTAATTGAAGTTTATGTTGATGATATTATTTTTGGAAGTATTGATGACAGATTAAGCCAGCAATTTGCAAAGGATATGCAAAATGAATTTCAAATGTCATTACTTGGAGAACTATCATTATTCCTAGGTCTTCAGATACGTCAAAGCAACCAAGAAATTTTTATTTCTCAAACTAAGTATATCAGAGAAATTCTAAAGAGGTTCAGAATGAAAGATTTCAAACCAGTTACCACTCCTATGCAAACCAGTTTCAAGTTGAGCAAATATGATGATTCAAAGTCTACAGAACAAAGGAAATATAGGTCAATGATTGGTAGCTTACTATATGTGACAACATCCAGACCAGATGTAATGCAGGAAGTTGGACAACTAGCATGATTTCAAGAAACACCAAAGGAATCACATGTATTAGCAATGAAGAGGATTTTCAGATATCTGAAAGGAAAAAAAGAGTTTGGATTATGGTATCCAAAAATAAAGGATCTATCACTTATTTCCTACAAAGATTAATATTGGGAAGGTTGCATTGATGACCGAAGAAACACCAATGGAGCATCTTTCTACTTGGGTGAGTTTTTAGTATCATGGTTAAGCAAGAAACAATCATCAATATCCTTATCTACAACTGAGGCATAGTATATTACAACAACAACATGTTGTACACAGGTTCTATGGATGAAACAAACTATGACAGATATACAGTTTGAGTATGATGAACCCATCCCAATCCATTGTGATAATACAATTGCCATCGGTATCTCAAAGAACCTGGTAATGAACTCCAAGACAAAGAACATTCCAATAAAGTATCACTTTCTACGGGAACAAGTTGCAGAGAAGAACACTAGAGTTGAATATGTGGGCACAAAAGAACAAGTGGTAGACATATTTACAAAACTACTTCCATGGGAAGCCTTTGAGTATCTTATCCAGAGACTCAGAGTAATTTGTACTCCAAAATGAATTCTTTTCAATGCTTATATTATATGTCTTAGATTTACACAAGGAAGCACCATAAAGAGGACAATTCAAGTCGGGAGATCAGTTTCAAAAAGAGTTCAGTCAAGGAGAGTATCCCCAAGGACATTTTAGTTAGGGGGAGAATCCCTTGATGGAAAGATACATTTTCCATTGGTGACAAAGGGGGAGAGATTTATCATATGTAGAACACAGAGGCATGGTTCTAGGGGGAGCGATGGTCAAAGGGGGAGCATGAGTGATATGACTTCAATATTGCATGATATCACTTCAGTATGCATCATAATGTTGCCATCAATGCCAAAGAGGGATATTCTTGATTAATTGGGTTGGTTGTCATTGATGTCAACCCTTGAAGAAAGTCCAGTAGAGAATTCTGGTAGCACAAAGTTTTAAGTAAAAAACCCAAGTTTGTTTGATGGATAATGGTATGAGTTTTGATATATCCATAGGTAATACTATTCTATATGGATAGTAAATGTCATTCCATTTCTGGTGGTATGTGGAATGCCACATAACTCCTCATGGTTAGAGAGTTATGGCCATGTGAAGTTGGAGAACCCTCATGAGTCATCTAGAAGCCCCAAAAGGTCAAAGTAGTCAAAGTGTTTGCAAAAGAAATTATTTAAATAATAAAGTTAATGGAGAACTCCCTAAAATAAAGAAAGTGGGATGCTACATGAAAGTATAAATAAGAGGAAAGGCTCTCTCATTTAATCACACTTGAACCTATTGAATATCATTGAATATATATTTTGTGAAAGGTTATTTGGGCAGGTATTATTAATAGATAAAAGTGACGAAAAAAAGTGCGACAGGAAAATTGCAGCAGAAAAAGTGCAGAAGAAAAAGTGCGGTAGGAAAACTACGATAGAAAAAGTGCGGAAGAAAAATCACGGCATAAAAAGTGCGACAGAAAAATCGTAGAAGAAAAAGTGCGGCAGAAAAATCATGGCAACACCATGGTTTGGGTCTATTTATGAGAGATATGGCACATCTTGTTTGAGGTATGTTTTGTGAGCTAGGGTTTATCTCTTGATATGGTATTGGATGTTCAGTATTGATGCATATATCAGATTTGTTGAGGGATATAGTTGGTATTTTTTTATTGGTATTTGACATATGGGTATTGGTATTTTGGTTGTGATGTGTTGCTGAAGTTGTTGGTTTATCTTGAGGCTAGATTATAGTAAGGTTGTGGCACATGGTTTGATGTAAGGGTTTATGGTATTTGGTTTATGGATAGAGTGATGAATTGTTAGATAACTTTTGATGGTTATATTAGTGTTTGTCTTTGGTATATGGTTGAGGTACATGTTGAGTACATGGTTGAGACAAGTAGTTGATGAGTTGGCACATACATGAGGTGTATAGTTGATGATTTTGCATATACATGAGGTGTATAGTTGATGATGTTGGTACATATTCATGAGTCAAGGTTGATGCATGGTTGATGCATGGTACATGTTGGTTCAGGTTATTGGTTCAGGTTGTTTGGTGCAGGTTGATTGGTACAAGTTGATACAAGTTATTGGTACAAGTTGAGAGTGATAGGTTGACAGAGGTAGTGGTCGATTCAGTGACAATGACATGTTGTCTACATTTCAAATTTATATTTTAGGACAGTTGGACGGGGAAGGACAAGTGGTTGTAGCCACCTTCCGATTGTAGTCAAAGAACTTAGGGGGTTGTAGCCTCCTTCTGGTTGTAGCCAGAGAATTGGGGAGCTGGAGCTTCCCTTAGGTTGTAGCTTGAGAAAATAGGCGGGTGGAGCCTCCTTCCAGTTGCAGCTAGAAAACAAAGGAAGTTGGTGCTTCCAATGAATGTAATTCTTCAAGACATATAAGAAAAAACATTTTGTGGTTTTCTCCTGCTTTGGGTTCACGTAAAAACACTAGTGTACTGTGTATGTGTATGATTGCTCATTTGTTCATTGTTTATTTACTCTGCAATTATCGGATGATAATGCTACACTGATATAACACTTGCATTATATGTATACAAATGATTAAATTTCTCTATTATTGATTCACACCCCCTCTCAGTATTCCAATAGTTAATGACTGAGAATTTTGATAGGAAACTATTTTATCATTTATATGCTTATGTCATATGTGAATGGTTTATCAATGTATACATGTAGTGATTCTTCTCTTCAATTGAAATTGTGCATATGCTTCAGAATTAATTTACAACTTAAGGCGTCTATCTATCTATCTATCTATCTATCTATCTATCTATATATATATATGTGTGTGTGTGTTAGGAACCAAATAGAAATATAGCATAGAAAAACCTCATAAAAAGTACTCAACGCCTTGAAAAAGAGATAATTTCAGATAATAAGCCTCTTCGAGGGGGAAACCTCCTTTT
>JZKD02S0300471.1:37928-64905 GCA_000966675.3 Picea glauca | reverse complement strand
CTAACCCAGACCGGGACGTCTTTGGGGATTTCTGAGGCGGGATCGAAGCTCGGTGTCCATCTATTCAAGTAAAGTCCTTGAGTGCCCATGAAGTAAGGGCCGTTCCTGAATATTATATCTCTATCCTCCTGGGATATAAATTCGAAGATGAAATATCCCCGTCTGACCGCGTAGCTGGTAACACTGTTTGTAATCAGCGGTCTCCAGTTTCGTTGGATCCAGTTTTCTGTGGATCTGGCGGAGGGCCAGAGGCCCATGAATTGACCAATGAGGCCGCGTTCAGAGAGGGAGAGGGCGATTTTCATCGGTTGATCAGGAGGGAGGTCTATTTCGGGAATATCCTTCAGCTTCTTGACAAAGCTTGGGGCTTCTGCTGTGATCGAATGCTTGGTGCATGCCTCTACCAGTCGGCGGAAGGAGGAGGCAGGGGATGGAGGGGGCGGCGGCTCCCCTCCCTGACCAGCCATGGAGGCTAAACCCTAACACACCAGGCTGCGCGAGCTTCCATAGTCGCGAAGATTTTGCAGTTTATTACTTCGTTGTTAATTATTATTGATTGAAGTGCGATAAATTTTGACCTCCCTTCTTTGTATCTATTTTAAATAAATTTTCATTATGAGAATAATTTCATGAAGGAATTACCGGTATTCCGGAGCAGGTAAAGTATTCTCTTGGTTAGAATTTTGATTCGTTTAGACCAGGATTCAACTTACTCACCCTTGTCTTAGGATTCGAGACCTTCTCCTTGAAAAAAATGTGATCTAAAGTGATTGCATTAACATTTTCGGTGGTTGACACTAAGCATATTTCAAAACTTCACTTTTCTTTTAATAAAATTTTGAATAAGGAATTGTTAACTATGTTGGACCTTAAAATATTTTTTGTTGGAACAAACATATATTTTCCTATTAATTTCCGCTAGACAAGCAACCCATGCTTCGACTGCATATTTACGTTATGGTGAATCTACTAAGAGAAGAGCCATTACTACTATTCCCTTTTGGTTCACTAATAAAATTTTACATTCAGTGAAAGATTATTGAGGTTTTGATCGCCGCGCATTACTCCGATTTTAATTTCATTTAACTAACACATTAAGTCACCCGGTTTCGAACTCGTCTATAGGGTTAAATTGTTCTTATTATTCGCTTTAGTCAACTAGGGTTTTAAAAACTGTTATCCTAATTTCTTTATATGTAAGAGACAGATAGCAGTACATTATCCTCACTATTACCTTATTGAGGTAATACTGAGGGTAATGTGGAGTAGGTCAAATCTTTACTTTATTGAAGTAAAGATATTACCTACTCCACTATTACGTGTTATCATGTAAAACTTATGTCTTTTAATAAGTAAATTCTTCTACTTGGAAATCTAACTCTTATCCTCTTGTCATAGAATAAGAGCCCAGATTTATGGGTGTTTTAATTCATCAAGGCACCTTTTTCCGTTGATTAAATGAGTAATATTTGGTCATTAATATTTTGTTTGCAAAGAGAGGATAGTATGGGATAATGATTTTTTTGTTTTCCTTAATCTTGTTACGGTTGTTAATAAGGAAGAACATGACATTCTTATTTCAGTTAGTAGGGCCCTTGATAGTTGGGATGTACTGTTGAATGATTGTTATAACTCACTTCAAAGTGATGTTCAGGCATGATAATAATTTTAAGAATTTCGCGTAGGATTCTTTTGAACATTTTTAATTACCATGTCATTAAAATGTTTAGGGATACCTTAGCTTTTCTTAAGAAAAAATATTAATTGATAGGTAGGAAGTAATGATTTGTTAAATGATTGTCTTATTTCAAAATATTTACGAAGACTTTTATTTATTTATTACTAGATATATAATTGATGATGGTTATCACTTGATATTTTTGTTTGTTGTTGATATTCTTAAGATTGTTCTTGACTGATAATATTTAGTTGTTCCACTTCATAGTATTTTAAGTTGGGATAACAAAACCACATTTATATATTTTACATGTAGAAAAAAGAATTTGTCTTACTTTTGTTTTCGCTTTTATGGTGATCGATATACTTAAAGAAATGTGCAACAATATTATTCATACTATCTTTCGTAGGATTATAAATGATGTTAATAGATAAACTTGATGATTTATAAAGTAGATTAAAGCGAAGAACTCATGTTGTTATGAATGAATAAGTTGTAATGTTTGTATTTAATTATTTTTCTCAAGTAATCATCAATGTTTTGTAAAAAGGGATAGAGTAATAGGATTGGGGTTATGGGAATTAGATACCTCCTTGTTCCTCAAAACAGTCACTATCTTGAGACCTTAAATGGTCAAAATCCATCGAATCAATCCTCGACTTGAGCATTGATTATGTGTCTTGGAGGTGCTAACATTGCAGTGCAGTTTGGGTGGGTATACATCTTTCTTATCTTTTGTGATATTGTTGATCTATGAAAAACAATGAAGTCGCATCTGAATCTTGTTGTATAGTGATATAGATAGGACTAGAATGTGTAAATATTGATGTATGTTATTGTCGCACATCACTTGTCCTAACTGTTGTTTAAAAAAAAATAAAAAATCTACTACAATCCTCACATACTTTTATGTATTCACGGAAGGGTTTGTTACATATGCTATCAGAGCGGGTTCAACCCTGCGACATTTGGACCATTACGCCTTCCACTGTGATAAATTAAATGATTAAAAATGTATCACTAATTAATCATGGTTAGAGGACGTAGGGGAAGTAGATTTCTTGGTGTAGGAGGAAGAGGTGTGCCTCCTACGATAGTATCCATGCGAGAGGGATCAAAACCTCAGGGATATGAGTAGAGTACTGCACATGAGCAATCTATTGTGGGAGATGTGGTAGGTATGATTAGATCCTTTAGAGGATGTCATAGGTGTTGATCAACTGCCTGGATCGAGATGAGAGAAGAGTATATGTGCCCAATGAGGGTTCACAATGTTCTCCAACTGGTAGTATTAGTATACACAGAGAACTTGAGAAAGTGAAGTTTCCCAAGTTCTGGGGTGCCACAAACGACTAAGATGCCAAGGCATGGTTGGAGAACATGGTGATTTGCTTCGCACTTTGTGATTACACCTCCAACATGAAATTACACATGGTAGTATTTCAACTGAAAGGGAGTGCTCTACTTTGGTGGAAGACACTCCTACCTCAACTAAACATGGTCGTGGAAGAAGTGTCATGGGAATTGTTCGAGGAACGATTCTAGGAGTGGTACTTTTCCAATGAATTCATTGAGTTCCATATTAATTAGTTAAATGCCTTACGACAGGGTAGTCATACAGTGCCATATTATGAGTCCAGATTCATAGATCTACGTATGTATGCTCCACTTCTGAACACATAGAAGTTAAAGGTCAACAAGTTTTTGTTTTGCCTTCACTTAAAAAATTGCGCGAAGGTGAGGATACTAATGCCTCAAACGCAACATGATGTAGTTCATAAGGATCTCATAGCTAAGGAAGAGTTGAACAGTGGGGGTCAGGGCATGACTCCTTCTAGACGAACTGGAAAGATGACACTAGGAGTGGAACAACATCAGACATCGACCATACATACTTCTGGGCATTGAGATATGCCTAGAGGACCTATGTTCTTGAAACCGATATGATATACTCCTCACTATATGAATCCTTACAGAGCACCAAATCAGCAACAACAATAGCATTGTTTGCAACAACAATAACAGTTTAGGCTTGTTCAATAGAATAGACCAAGATCATAGACAGGTAGGCCAACAACTTCTACTTCAGGGACCAGGAGCACTGGACCGAAGAGTGGATGTTGAACATGTGGAGAGCCACATTACCAATGATATTGTCCGACTAAGAAGGCCAGAGTGGCCATATCATATAGAACCACTACAGTTAGATATTTGGGCAAGGCCCACAGAATACATGCAGCGGTGAATAACCACCAGGCCAAGCACCAATCCACTGTGCTCGAGACATCAGGTATGATCACCCATCAAACTTTTAGAATTTTTATAGATCCAGGTGCCACAAAGAGATTTATTTCTAGTGCAATGCTAAAGAGAATTAATGTAAAGGTAGTCGAGCAGAACAAGTTTAGATACATAAAAATGGCATCGGGTTCCAAACAAAAAGTTGGAGGAAAGGTTATCGACTGTAGCATTAAATTGGGTGATTTTTTAATGAAGGACAACCTATACATAACGATCTTAGGATCTTATGACATAGTGATAGGCATGGACTGGTTGGAATCGCATGATGTGATACTTAATTATAAGACAGAATGGTTAAGTTTTATAGATTATTTGGGTCAGAGTAGAGTAATTGTACCAAGAAACCAGGGAGTTTCCTTGAGGTTTATTTCTTCCCTACAATTGCAGAAGAGTATGCACAAGAGATGCAAGTCATATGAAATATTAGCGCTAAATGAAAAGGGTGAGGAAGAAGGATTAGAAAACCTTCCTGTAGTAAAAGAGTTTGTCGATGTCTTTCCTGAAGAATTATCAGGTTTTCCAATAGAAAGAGAATTGGAGTTTACCATAGATCTAAAACCTAGAATTAAACCTATCGGAAGAACTCCCTATTGGATGTCGACACCGAAATTGGATTTGAAAATGAAATTCAAGGAGTTGTTGGATTTGGGACTTATACGTCCAAGTATATCATCGTGGGGTGTGCCATTTATTTTCTTGAGAAACCAGGATGGATCGTGGAGGCTTTGTATTGACTATCGTCAATTGAGGAAAGCAAAGATCAAGAACTAGTATCCATTTCCAAGAATAGATGAATTATTTGATCAAATGAAAGGGGAAACAATGTTTTCAAAGATCCAATTGAGATTAGGATATCACCAGTTATGGATCAAAGAGGAAAATATCCCTAAGACCACATTTAAGATGATATTTAGACACGACGAGCTCATTGTTTTACCATTTGGATTGATGAATTCCCTGGGTGTATTTATGAGTTTGATGAATGGGGTATTTCGTGAATACTTGGACACATTTGTTAAAGTATATATTGATGGCATATTGATTTATTCTAATTCGAAATAAGAGCATGAAGAACACTTGATATTGGTTATATAGTGTCTAAGAGAAAACAAATTGTATGGGAAGCTATCAAAATGTTCTTTTTACCAATCAAAGATTCATTACTTGGGACATATCATATCCGGTGAAGGTATAATTTTGGTTCCAATGAAAGTAGAGGTTATTATGGAATGGCCAGTATCGATGAATTTATACGAATTATGTAGGTTTATGGGTTTAGCAATATATTACCGACAATTTGTCTTAGGTTTTTCAAAGATAGCAAATCCAATCGGAGTATTGAAGAAGAAAAACAAGAAGTTCGTATGGACTGAGAAATGTGCAGACACATTTCAAAATCTCAAAGAGTTGTTAGAGACAATGACAATATTGAAGGTCTCCGACATGGATAAATAATTATTGGTATGTACAGATGCATCCAAGGAAGGTTTAGGTGGAGTTTCGATGCAAGACGGTCGAGTGGTCGCTTACATCTCAAGGAGATTGAGAAGGAACGAGGAAAACTACACAATGCACGACTTAGAATTATTAGAAATTGTATATCCCTTGAGAGTATGGAGACATTATTTGATTAGAAAAAAATTTGAATTAAAGACATATCACTTTGGATTGCAACATATATTTACGCAGAGTGAATTGAATGCGTGATAAAGACATTGGTTAAAATTATGCAAATACGACTTTGAGATTACTTACATTAAAGGAACGATGAATAGAGTATAAAATGTGTTGAGTCAGATACCATGCATATTCTTGTTAACACCCCTTAATACAAATCTGCGAGAAATGATTCTAGTTCTACACATTGTTGATGATTGGTACAAGGAAGTTAAGGCTAATACCACACAAGATACTATGATGATACAAAAGTAGAAGGTTATTCATTTGAGATTGATGAATTGTTGAGATATAACGGTAGAATTTACATATCATCTAACTAAAAATTAAGAAGTTTGATCTTAAACGAAGCTCATCAAGTAGTTTGCATGGCTCATCTGGGAGTCACGAAGATGAAGGCATGCCTTAAGCCTTTATTCTTTTGGAAAGGGATGAAACAAGACATAATTGGTTACATGGCAAGATGTCTAGAATGTCAGCAAGTGAAGGATGAGAATAAACATCCAATAGGATTGTTACAACTACACGCTATTCCAGAATCAAAATGGGAGATCATTTCGATGGATTTTATTGTTGGATTTCCACTGATGATAAGGAGACACCATTTGAGATTTGTGGTAGTTGACACTATAATGAAGAGTGAAAACTTATTTCTAGTGTGTATGACATATTAGGCGTCAGATATAGCTAGAGTTTTTGTTAGCGAGATTGTGGGAATACACGTTGTACCAAGGAAGATCATATCCAATTGTGGATTAGTGTTTACAGGATGGTTTTGGACTAGTTTCCAATAATATGTGGGAATGCAACTGAATTTTAGTACAACGTATCACCCAGAGACAGATGGAAAAACATAAAGAAAAAAACATATTTTGGAGGATATGTTGTGTATGTATGTAATGGATCAACATAAACGTTGGAAATAATTCTTTCCATTGGTAGAGTTTGCATACAACAATAGTTACCAGAGTACGATTAAGATGACACCATTTGAATTTCTTTATGGGTGACTATGTTAGATGCCATTGAGTTGGGACAGACTAGAGGATAGAATTATGGTAGGACCATAAGTGATCCAAGAAATGGAAGAACATATGCAATCGATAAGACAAAGGATTAAAGAAGCGCAAGATCATAAGAAGATTTATGTTGATGTGCATCATGTTGACCACAGTTATGAGGTTGGTGACAGAGTTTTCTTCTAGGTAAAACCCCATAAGAGTTTGATTAGGTTTGGAAATGGTTCTAAACTCTCTCCTATATTTGTGGGACCTTTTGAGGTTGTGTAAAATAAAGGACTCGTGGCTTATTGACTATCCTTGCTTGATTCTTTGATGTGTATGCATGATGTATTTCATGTATCTATTTTACGACATTATATTAGTGAACTTTCACATGTTATTGACATGAGTTCCTTGCAGGTGTCAGATGAGGGTGCTCTCATGGAAGAGCCAATCCACATTATGGACCATCGCACACGACAACTACAACGTCGAATAGTCGATCAGGTCAAGGTTCAGTGGGACAACTATAGTCCACACTCGTCTACTTGGGAGGATGCATATGAGATGCGACAACAATTTCTTTATTTGTTTGATAGATTAGATATATAGATCTATGTCAGATACATTTATTTACTTATATTTACATAATGTACAAACTTCGAGACAAAGTTTAAAACAAGAGGGGGTGTATGTAACATCTCATTTTACTGATCCTACTTATATTGACATATTCCTTGAGGACACTTGTGTGCAAGTGATCTGGTTATGGTACATTATGATTTCATTTCAATTATGAGTTATATATGATGATGATGATGTATTGTGACTTGTAGTTATTTTAGATGTATATGTATTGACAAATATTATTGACAAGTTCTCCTGAGTGTGCATGACATATGACATGTTATGGATGCTAATGACATCAATGGATGTAACATTTTGTCATACTGAGCACAATTATGTTGACGTATTCTTTGAGGACACTTGCATGCAAATGATCTTGTTATGGTACATTATGATTTCATTTCAATTATGAGTTATATATGATGATGATGATGTATTGTGATTTAATGATTATTTCATATGTACATGTATTGAAATATATTATTCACGAATTCTCTTGGGTGTGTAGGACATATGACAGGTTATGGATGTTGATGGCATTGATGAACTTCCTTGGACTCCGGATTGAGTTAGGGAGTGGATTTGCATTTGTTTGAGTATTTCATTTTACACACTTGTGATATATGATTGATTTATATATATGGATATTGACATTGTTTCTATCAGTGAATGCAGGTTTGATGACGCTTTCTAATCTGACTCACCAAAGGAGTAAAGGGGTCATGCACAGGAACCAGACATTGAGGGAGAGGTGTGTAAGAATCCCTATCATAGCCTACTAGCGCTCCCACCGTGACTTGAATGCATTGCTAACGATTACCACGTTATGGGAGGATCATGATGCCGTGAGGGCAGACTGAGACAGTCGATCATGAAGAATCCTAAGGGGCGTGTAATAACGAAGAGTCCTTATTCCTTAGAATTCCTTGGTCTCTCACAAGGTCGACCGAGTGGAGTGTTGACTCCAAGGGTCTGACAAACTTCCAAAACTAGTCAAAGGCGAGTGGCATACTTGGAGCACAGAGGTGTGTCTTTAAGGGCATGTCATGTAATTAAAATATGAGTCAAAAAAATCTAGGTGGCCTAAAAAACATTGAAATGGTTAGACCTTGTTAAAATAAAACAATTAATTAGTGAATAAATTATAAATTGAGAATCCTAACAAGAGACTAAGCATAAGTCTAAGTTAGTCAAGGGACTAATTAAAATATTATGTAAATTAAAAGAATTGAGATAAATCAAATTCTAGGAAAAAATGAGTAAAATCTAAAGGTTGGATAAAATGCACAAGTGTGCATGAAATTAATAAATTAAAATTTTAAAATAAAAAGAACTAATAATACATAGAATAATATATAGAGTCAAACTACACCAAGTCTAACTAGAAGAAGACTCCTAATCAAACTCTAACTAAGATCTAGATAGGACACACTCATTAAATGAGAAATTGAGAAACTAAGGGACAACTAAGAGTGAAAATAGGAACACATTGGGAAATGTGATGGATTTTTTTTTTTAATTAAATTAAAAATGACAATTACTTGTGCAACTTGAGGAGAGTATGACAAGTGTATGGGTGAATAATCATAATTTGATTATTTTAAAAAATTAATTATTTATGCATGAAGACATGTCTCAATGGGGAAAATTCTATTAAATAAATAGTGTAGAAGGGAAATGATCTCATTTCTTTGGAGTATTGTTATGTTGTTAAAATTCTAATTGATTATCTTTTTACTTGTGAAAGTTGGGAATCGAATCGAGTTGGGAATCGACATTCTAGAAAGGTTAGTCAATGTTAGCTTACATAATATATGCGAAATTAAATTGAAGTATGTGTTGAATCTATTTATTGAATAGTAATTACGTATACACAAAGATCGCAGGAATGAATCGATGTTAACTTGTATCAATTAGATTTACTGAGTAAATAAGGAACTTCATGTTTAAAAAGTTTAAAATTTAAAATAATGGAATCGTGGCTTTCAGTTATTGAAGATATTGGTGAATATACACATTCAAATATTAAAGCTATTGGTACAATAATGGAATCGCCGCATTCAATTATTGAAGGTATTGGTACCTTACTTATATAAAGTAATGTTTTATTTACAGTGACTCGAATTGTGTGAAAATAAAAATAAAAGTGTTCTTTAGAAACCAAAATTTTTACTCATTCTTGGAATCCATAAATTCTTAATATAATAAATATAACATCAAAATAAGACCATGAAGTTAATAGAAATAAAGAGTAGTAAGGGAATAATAATAGCTTTACTTAGTCAATCTCACAACCAGTTTATCATAAGGATATTATAAAGTAATGGTTAAACCTTTATGGAATAAAAAGTATGTTATCAAATGCTATAATACATGGCCTTATATAATGATTTACATGCTAGTGATCGATGATATTATGATATTTGTATGCTTAATAATCCCTTATATTATTTTAAATAATAAATAAATTGGAAGATTTAGAATTTGAATTTATAACATAATTTTGTGGTATAATTAATGAATAATTAGAAAGAGATTGGTTATTGATATAAAAAAAAATTATTGGAAAAATAAAAAAAATTTATATTATTGCTTATTTCAGTGTTTACAATTATCTTGGGTTGGATCATATCACGACATATTATGCTAGTACATTAAGTTTTTGAATGAAATGGATTGCATTACAATTATGCATCTTATTGTTAAAACTATTGTTAAAAAAAAAACAAATCACCACTATTGTACTCACTTACGTTTATGTCTTAGTATATGGTTGTTTCAATGGAATTCCTTGGAATCTGGATTCAGTCAGGGAGTGGATTACATTTTGTTTGAGTATTTAATTTTACGCACATGTGATATATGATTGATTTATATATATGGATCTTGACACTGTTTTTATGAGTGGATGCAGGTTTGACAATGCTTTCTAATCCGACTCACATAAGAAGTAAAGGGGCCATGCACCGAAACCAAACATTTGAGAGAGAGGTGTGGCAACATCCCTGTCATAGCCTACTAGCACTCCCACCATGACTTGAAATGTATGTTATTGATTACCTAGTTCGAGAGGTACACGATGTTGTGAGGGAAGACTGATATAGTTGGTCATAAGGAAATATAAAAGGCGCACAATAAGGTAGGCTCCTTATTCCTTAGAAACCCTTATTCTCACAAGGTCAACCAAGTAGAGTGTTGACTTCAAGGGTCAGAAAAAATTCCAAAACCAGTCAAAGGCGAGCAACACCCTTGGAGCACAGAGGTGCATTTTGAAGGGCACGTCGCGTAATTAAATTGTGAGTCAATAAATCTAGATCGCCTAGAGAACTTAATCAAATATTTAGACTTTGTTACAATATAATATTAATTTATCAGTAAACTATAAACCAGAAACCTAACAAGAGTCTAAGCCTAAGTTTAAGACTAAGTCTAAGTCTAAGTTTAAATGAGAGACTAAATAAAAAAATTAAAGGAATTGAAATTAAATCAAACTCTAGAAATAAATGAATATAAATTGAAAGGTGGGATAAAATACACGTGTGCATGAAATTAATTAAAGGGATTTTTAAAATACAAAGAAATAAAACATGAGAGAATAGGTGTACACATAGAATAGTATCTTGAGTGAAACTACCACTAAGTCTAACTAGAAGAAGAATCCTAATCGAAATCTGACTAAGATTTAGTTAGGAGACACTCATTAAATGGTAATTTGGGGAACAAAGGGACAACTAAGAGCAAAACAATGAACATATTAGGAATGTGAGGGAAAATGGATTTTTAAATAAAATAAAAAAGATAATTACTTGTGCAACTTGGGGAGAGTGAGACAAGTGTGTGGGTAAATAGTCACTAATAAAACAATTAAAAAGTTGAATTACTTGTGCATGTGGACAAGTGTCAATTAGAAATTACTTATAAAATAAATGGGGTAGAAAGGGAATAGATCATCACTTTGGATAGTACTGTTATGTTGCCAAAGTTTGTTTTGATCTGAGAGTGTGGATTTCAAGCTTGAGAAAGAGTGGAAGCTCTTCCTTGCGAGGAAAGCTTGAGAGCTATTGTGTTCTTGTTTTTGTGCTTGGCCCTGTTGCGGATCGGGGGGCTAAGGGGGAAGAAGAGTACCCCTAGTGTTAGATGGGAGGTATCGGTGTAGTCATTGGATTGGCAAGGAGAAAGAAGAGACATTTTGCAATTTTGGTTGAAAATCATCATCAATTTATCATAAATCTTAAGGATATGGTATTTTAAATTTAACTATTGTTCAAGATTCCTTTGACATTGGAAGGTCTCTGATATTTATTTAATATATTGATGTTTACAGTAAATTATGTTTCAAAAAAATTGTTGGATATTATTATGAAATGCGAATAACCATTATATAAATTTAAGCGATGAATCAATTGCTAGATAAGATTATTCCCAATATGTTCGTAGTTTTTTTTATAGATAGCAATAGTTATCAATACTATACAGTTTCCAATAAGATGTTAATGACTGAGAATTTTGATAGGCAAATGTTTTATCATTTATATGCTTTTGTAATATGTGAAAATTGTTTATCAATGTATAAAGGTTGTGATTCTTCTATTCAATTGACATTGTGTGTATGCATCATAATTAATTTGTAGTTTAAGCCATTTAAACATATATATTACTTATGTTTTCTTGAATATTTATTTGGAACCATGGTTTTCCGTAAAATTTTCGATCTCGGGATTTGATTATAAAAAATATCAATTAAGATGGACTTTAGAATTTATATATTTTTACCAGACTATATTCTGGTTATGGAAGACTGATACTATTTTGGTTTGTTCTGAATTAATCCAAGATGTTGTGGATCACCGTAGACACTTAATTAAACAAATAAAAAAAAAAACTCTGTGCCTCCCGAAAAAATGATCGATCCTGGTAATCGCGTGTCAGTAATTGAATGTTATTTTGATTTAATTTAATTATGCCTTGGAAGGTGGAGTAACACTCCCCACATGATGTTTAGAGAGAAGATTAAGTGACTGTAGATAATAGAGTTTGTGATATGGTCAACAATGTGTCTCTTAATGATTTAAGGCCTTTGTTGATACATGTGGATATTGGTGGCCACCCATCTTTTACAACTCACTTAAAACAATTTTCTAGCAATTTTGGCAATTAACTATTTTTAGCAGTTTTTAACTTCTGGGGCCATTTTGACGGCCTAAATGAAGGTTTTTCAGGATTGATATTTTCAATTATAATCAAAGGATTTGATTGATTCCCTAAAATGAATCTCCTTGACGATACCTTTCCAACGGGATATCGTGCGCCTAAAACGGAGATCGTATGCAAAAGTTACGACCCGGGGAAGTTGATGTACTAACTTACCCAAACGAGGCCCACATGACTTTTGGCACCTCACCTGCTAGGGTTATGTTTTTGGATGTCTAGGTTTTTGCACATTCCTTTTGATTGTAAAAATATATTCAGAGCCCCATTGTAATTATCTTGTTGTGAATGAGCGTAGTCGTCACATCTCTTCTCAAAGATAAGCCGCTAACAAGAGTCTAAGGCTAAGTTTTAGACTAAGTCCGAGTCTAAGTTTAAATGAGAGACTAAATAAAAATATTAAAGGAATTAAAGGAATTGAAATTAAATCAAACTCTAGAAAAAAATAAATATAAATTGAAAGGTGGGATAAAATACACATGTGTGCATGAAATTAATTAAAGGGATTTTTAAAATACAAAGAAATAAAACATGAGAGAATAGGTGTACACATAGAATATTATCTTGAGTCAAACTACCACTAAGTCTAATTAGAAGAAGAATCATAATCCAAATCTAACTAAGATTTAGTTAGGAGACACTCATTAAATGAGAATTTGGGGAACAAAGGGACAACTAAGAGAAAAAATAGGAACACATTGGGAATATGAGGGAAAATGGATTTTTAAATAAAATAAAAAGGGTAATTACTTGTGCAACTTGGGGAGAGTGAGACAAGTGTGTGGGTAAATAGTCATTAATAAGACAATTAAAAAGATGAATTACTTGTTCATGTGGACAAGTGTCAATTAGAAATTACTTATAAAATAAATGCGGTAGAAGGGGAATAGATCATCACTTTGGATAGCACTATTATGCTACCAAAGTTTGTTTTGACTTTGTTTTACTTGTGAGAGTGTGGATTTAAAGCTTGAGAAAGAGTGGAAGCTCTTCCTTGCGAGGAAAGCTTGAGAGCTATTGTGTTCTAGTTTTTGTGCTTGGCCCCTTTGCAGATCTGGGGGATAAGGGGGAAGAAGAGTACCCCTAGTGTTGGATGGGAAGTATCGGTGTAGTCATTAGATTGGAAAGGAGAAAGAAGGGACATTTTGAAATTTTGGTTGAAAATCATCATCAACTTATCATAAATATTGAGGATACCGTATTTTAAATTTAACTATTATTCAAGATTCCTTTGACAATGGAAGTTCTCCGATATTTATTTAATATATTGATGTTTACAGTAAATTATGTTTGAAAAAAAAATGTTGGATATTATTATGAAATGTGAATAACCATTATATAAATTTAAGCGATGAATCAATTTCTAGATAAGCTTATTCCCAATATCTTCGCATTTTTTTTATAGATAGGAATAGTTATCAATACTATACGGTTTCCAATAATATGTTAATGACCGAGAGTTCTGATAGGCAAATGTTTTATCATTTATATGCTTTTGTAATATGTGCAATTTGTTTATCAATGTATAAAGGTTGTGATTCTTCTCTTCAATTGACATTGTGTGTATGCGTCATAATTAATTTGTAGCTTAAGGCATTTAAAGATATATATTAATTATGCTTTCTTGACTAGTTATTTGGAAACATGGTTTTCCGTAAAATTTTCGATCTCAGGATTTGATTATCAAAAATATCAATTAATACTCACTTTAGAATTTATATACTTTTACCAGACTATATTCTGGTTATGGAAGACTGATACTATTTTTGTTTGTTCTGAATTAATCTCAAGATGTTGTGGATCACTGTACACACTCAATTAAATAAATTAAAAAAAAACTCCGTGCCTCCCAAAAACATGATCGATCCTGGTAATCTCATGTCAGTAATTGAATGCTATTTTGATTTAATTTATCTCTGCCTTGGAAGGTGGAGTAACACTCCCCACATGATGTTTAGAGATAAGATTAAGTGACTGTAGATAATAGAGTCTGTGATATGGTCAACAATGTGTCTCTTAATTATTGAAGGCCTTTGTTGATACAGGTGGATATTGGTGGCCACCCATCTTTTACAACTGACTCAAAACAATTTTCTAGCAATTTTGACAATTTACTATTTTTAGCAGTTTTTAACTTCCGGGGCCATTTTGAGGGCCTAAATGAAGGTTTTTCGGGATCGAGATTCTCAATGATATCCAAAGGCTTTGATTTATTCCCCAAAATGAATCTCCTCAGAGATACCTTTCCAACAGTTAATCGTGCACCTAAAACGAAGATTGTATGCAAAAGTTACGACCCCAGGAAGTTGATGTACTAACTTTCCCAAATGGGGCCCACATGACTTTTGGCGCTTCATCTCCTAGGGTTCTCTTTTTGGATGTCTAGGGTTTTTGACATTCCTTTTGATTGTAAAAATATATTCAAAGCCTCATTGCAATTATCTTGTTGCGAATGAGTGCAGCCATCACATCTCTTCTCTTCTCAGAGATATTAAGTCGCTAATAAGAGTCTAAGCCTAAGTTTAAGACTAAGTCTAATTCTAAGTTCAAATGAGAGACTAAATAAAAATATTAAAGGAATTAAAGGAATTGAAATTAAATCAAACTCTAGAAAAAAATGAATATAAATTGAAAGGTGGGATAAAATACACATGTGTGCATGAAATTAATTAAAGGGATTTTTAAAATACAAAGAAATAAAACATGAGAGAATAGGTGTACACATAGAATAGTATCTTGATTCAAACTAAAACTAAGTCTAATTGGAAGAAGAATCCTAATCCAAATCTAAATAATATTTAGTTAGGAGACACTCATTAAATGAGAATTTGGGGAGCAAAGGGACAACTAAGAGCAAAATTAGGAACACATTGGGAATGTGAGGGAAAATGGATTGTGCAAATTTGGGAGAGTGAGACAAGTGTGTGGGTAAATAGTCACTAATAAAACAATTAAAAGGTAGAATTACTTGTGCATGTGGACAAGTCTTAATTAGAAATTACTTATAAAATAAATGGGGTAGAAGGGGAATAGATAATCACTTTGGATAGTACGGTTATGCTGCCAAAGTTTGTTTTGATTCTTTTTTACTTGTGAGAGTGTGGATTTCAAGCTTGAGAAGGAGTGGAATCTCTTCCTTGCAAGGAAATCTTGAGAGCTATTGTGTTCTGGTTTTTGTGCTTGGCCCCTTTGCAGATCGAGGGGCAGTCCCTCCTAGTGCTATTTCTTTGATCTTTGCCAAGCAATCCAGGAAGGTCATCTCTCCGACCGGGAAATTTGTGTTCTTCGTGATTTTCTCTCAGAGTGAGTGAAAGATCACGACCACATCCAGGGCCTCCACGATCGATCTCTCCATAAAACAGAAGAAAGTGTATAAGGTCATGGAAGAATACTCATATATCTTCTCCTCTCCTACTGAGGTACCTCTACACTATCAGGTCAAACATTCCATTGATTTGACCACAGACGCATCGCAACCCAATGGTCCAGTCTATCGTCGCTCTTTGTTAGAAAATGAGGAGATCAAGAGGCATATCCAAGAACTGCTCCACAAGGGGAACATATGTCCCATCTCATCGCCTTGTGGGATCCCAATCGTGCTGGTGGAGAAGAAAGACAAGACTTGGCGACTATGCATTGATTACCGAGCCTTGAATAAAATCACAGTCTGAAATCAGTACCCGATTCCCCGAATCGACGACCTCCTTGATCACTCATGGGGGACAAATACTTAATTAAGATTGATCTAAAGTATGTCTACCATGATTTCCCAATAGAACAGATAGATGTATGGAAGACCACCTTCAAGTCAAAAGAAGGTATTTTTGAATGGATGGTCATGCCCTTTGGTTTTACAAATGATCCAACAAAGTTTATGAGGATGATGGATGATATCCTATGACCTTTAACCAATACTTGTGTAGTGGTGTTTCTGGATGAAATCCTCATCTCCAACAAGACTTGGGCGGAACACTTGTAGCATATTCAACAGGTTCTACACACCCTGCGACAACACAAACTATATGCAAACTTGGAAAAATGATCCTTCGGCATGGACATCGTCCATTACTTAGGCTACATTATTGATCGTCATAGTGTGCATGTGGATCTAGCCAAGATCTAGGTCATCTATGACTAGCCAGCCCCAACCACACTCATTGAAATTCGATGCTTCTTGGGGCTCACCAATTTTTATTGCACGTTCGTGTTGGGATTCTCTCATATCACATGGGCCCTCAGCTAATTAACCAAGGGTGGAAGTAAGGAAAAATTTGTGTGGGGCTTGTCCCAAAAACAAGCCTTTGATGACTTGAAGAAGCGTTTGTGCTCATCCCTAGTACTTTCATTACCAGACCTGCAACATCCCTTTGAGATCGACACAGATGCTTCAAACTATGCTATGGGTGTCGTTCTCACTCAACATGACCACCCCATAGGATATCATAGTGAGACACTATCAGATGTTGTTCATAAGTACCCTACTTACGACAAAGAAATGTACTCCATTGTGAAATCCTGTCGCCAGTGGAGACACTACATTATTGGGAAGGAGACAATCATCCACATTGATCAGAAGCCACTACAGTTCATGGAGACCCAAGGAAAATTGCAGAGAGACCGCCATCAAAAGTGGTCAACATACATACAACAGTTTCACCTCAACATCAAGTATAAAACATGAAGTACCAACCGAGTTGTTGATTGCCTCAACAGACTTCCAGTCGCGACACTCACCATGGTTCTAGACTCTTGTGGCCATGAGACCTATGGATGGCCCCACCTTTACGAGACAGACCTTGAATTCTCCACCACCTACCAAATGTTGGGCGCCAACTCTGTGGTCGCTAATTTCCATATTCAATATGGGTTTTTGTGTCGTCTCGACCATCTCTACGTTCCATCAAGAAAGCGCATGAAGCTGATTTGGGAAGATCACTACAGTCGAGTGGTGGGACACTTTGGTGTAAAAAGATAGTGGCAGTGCTACAGAAACATTTCTACTAGCCGAAACTTCGACAGGATGTCGAAAAGTATATAAGGTCCTGCACCGCCTGTGATATTGCCAAACTGACCACTAAGAAACAAGGCATGTACACCCCTCTGTCTACTCTTGACTTCCTATGGGAATCCATATTAATGGACTACATGTCAGGCCTCCTGTTCACCAAGAGGGGAAATGACTATGTTTTTTTGGTTGTTGATCGCTTTTCCAAGATGACGATTCTAGCCGCCTGCAAGAAGAACATCACAACAGAAGCCATTGCCAAGCTCTTCTTTTAATGAGTATGGGTACATTTTGGGATTCCACAAACCATTATCTTAGACTTAGTTCCTTAGAACATTCTGGTCGATCCTCTGGTCACTGTTGGATACCAATATCACCAAATCCACTTCCTTCCACCCCCAGATAGATGGCTAAACTGAGGTCGTCAATCAAATGATCGTACATATCTCGTGCATGTACAAGTCAAAAAACTCCCTCACATGGGATGAGAGTCTTCCCTATGTCCGAAATAGCTACAACTGAGCCCTGCATAGCTCAACTGGCAACAACCCCTTTCAGGTGGGGTTGGGATTCCAGCCATCGGGTCCCATGGATGTTGCACTACCCCTGGTGATCACCTTGGCCAAATCTTCCCTTGCTCCACCAAAAGTTGACAAAGCCACTCGGTTCATTGAGTAGATCCAACACATCCTCCAACAGATTGAGGATATTCTACAGAATTCTAATGCCAAGTACAAGAAACACCATGATCAACATCGGGTGCTACATAAGTTTCAGGTGGGAGACAAAGTTTGGTTGTACTTGTAGAAAAAAAATGCCTTACAGGGCCCCATCAGAAGCTTATCCCACTCTGTTTTGGGCCATACACCATCACCAAGGATGTGGGTGAAAATTCTTTTGATCTTAGCATTCACCCATTCCTTGGCCAACACCCAGTCTTCAACGTGGCTCCCCTTCGACCATATTTCCCACCATTATTGGACACCTCAGAGATAACATAGCAATTGACACCAACATAGCTCAACCCTGAATGCATGCAACATGAATCCAATGATCATATTGTTTACACATAGATCAAGGGCACTTGACAACAAAGGATCCATCTTTATCAAGTCATCAAAGAAGGGCAGCTCCTACACTAAGGCAAGTGGCTCACCCAGGGCCAAATTCAGCAGAAATTTCTTCATATGATGGGGGAACTCAACGAAATGGAGAAAATTTATTCCTAAAGAGGGAGGATTGATCCAGGTGGATATTGTTGGCCACCCACCTTTTCCAACTCGCTCAAAACAATTTTCTGGCAACTTTGGCAATTTACTATTTTTAGTAGTTTTTAACTTTCGAGGCCATTTTGAGGGCCTAAATGAATGTTTTTTGGGATCGATATTTTCAATGATAGCCGAAGGCTTTGATTGAGCCTCCAAAATGATCTTCCTTGACGATAACTTTCCAATGGGCTATCGTGTGCCTAAAATGGAGATTGTATGCAAAAGTTACGTCCCTGAGAAGTTGATGTACTAACTTACCCAATTGGGGCCCATGTGACTTTTGGTGCTTCATCTCCTAGGGTTAGTTTTTTGGATGTGTAGGGTTTTTGACATTCTTGTTTATTTTAAAAATACTTCAGAGCCTCATTCTAATTATCTTCTTGCGAATGAGAGCATTTGTCACATCTCTTCTCAGAGATAAGCCACCAACATTCCAACAAGCTTGTTTTCCGCTGCATTTTATAGTTTCATCTTATTTCTTTATTGAATAGAAAACCAGTTTTATTGTATCTCTGTTATTCTGTGTTAAGCATATTTTAATAATTTGTATTCATTTCGTTATGGTCATAAAATATGGATCATTTTTCCTTCTCATTGTTAATCATTATTGATTAAAGTGGGATAAAATTTGGCCGCCCTTCTTCTTATCTATTTTAAATAAATTTTCATTATGAGAATAATTTTGTGAAGGAATTACTAGTATTTCAGAGAAAGTAAAGTATTCACTAGGTTATAATTTCGATCCGTTTGGATCAGGATTCAACTTATTCACCCTTGTATTAGGATTCAATACCTTCTCCTTAAAAAAAATTGATTTAAATAAATTGTAGTAACACTATTGGTGGTTGACGTTGTTGGCATAGGGGCAGACCCAGGGTTCAAATCTACAACAACACACCAACAAAACCCTAACTACCAGCCCTTTAGGAAACACCTGTGAAGCAGATGAAGTCTCACCCGAGGTAGAGGTAGGGGTGGTTGCAAGACTCCAGTGTCTGCAACCTTAGCTGGGACACAGATCTGTGATTGTATTACCTTAACAGAGCACTTAGCAATCATGATCCATCAGTAGCAAGCTAGTATCTACTTCGCAGATAAAACCCTAACAACAAATTAGCACAATATTCACATAGATTCAATAGAGTCAAGCACCAAGCATACTAATATAGATCATATCTAGCATTCATTCACATTATTCAACACTAAGCTATCATATTAGATTCATCTATCATCTAACATAGCACTAAGCATTGAATCATATAAACAAAGAACAATTATAAAGAACAAAGCATTCACAACACATGATATACATGGTTCACCCCCACCCTGGGGCTATGTCCACCAAATCTTATTCTTTTTATTATCTTCGGTCAATCAGCTACATGCACAGAGCCTAGGGATATTACTCCGCAAAGGACAGGAGATCTGCACACCTTGCTAGATCCTCCTTCCTTGACTTACAACACAAAGCCTTCCACGGTCTCTTATTACTACTTTCACTTAGCTCTACAAGCCTCACACAGTATGCACAAATAAATTATAGTTACCACTTTCACTTGGCACAATCTGGCCACAACTGATTCTTTCTTACATCTCCTAGACATCTATTTATCTATTACAAAATAGGCCTAAGCATAGGTAAACCCATGGGCTGACATCCCCATACCCATTAGATAACCCCAAAACCCAAAAATCCCTAAAAGGGGTCGAGATACCGTGATCTCCTCTTCGTCTTGCACTCTTCCTTTGACAACCTGTCGAAGTCGCAAAATGGTCAAAAATGACCAAGGATCCTCAAAAATTGTTCAAGGGCCAACAGGCCCCCAACACTCACCTGTGACTCATCATGAGTCACTCTGCTCTGGGTAATTCCGCCTCAAAATCTTCAAGCTTGGCTCAAGCTGCTTTGACCTGTTGTTGTTCCATGCCCTCATTCTCAGCGAGCTCTTGGATAACATCTTTGGTGATAGGTCCCTCTAAGCGTTGTTCGGTTGCAGTGATGACTTGATCCAATTCTGCTCCTTGGACTTCGATCTCTGTAAATAGTTGGCCTCATCCTGTATAGGTTGAATTCTCTAAGTCACTTCCATGACTCTTCTCTGAATGGTGTGGACCTGTTGTTGAGAACTACATTGTTCTTGGGATCGCTTCATCCTCTCAATGGATGATAGGGGCTTCAACTGGGCCTGTATTGTTTCTACTTGTTGCTTCGCCTCCTGGAGTTGCAACTTCAGTGCCTTCAGTTCTGGATTCTCATCGAATCACTCATAAGTCTAGGCACTGCGATCACTTATTTGTTTACATTCCAAGGTAAGGGCCTTTATTCTCTCCACTATGTTTTGAGTAGTTTCTTCTCTTTGATCCCTCACATCATGTGGAGTTCCAGGCACTGTTCGTAGCTCTAAGTCTAGTATTCTTTGTTGTAGCTACTGGATAGCTTCTGTGAGCTGCTCTACTTGGTGTTCTACTAGTTCTTCCTCCTTTTGATCCAAGCCTGTCATAGAGAAAAGTGCTATGTTGACTGCTTATTTTATGCTGACTGGCTATGCGAGAAACTTTTATTTCTCCTAATGGATCTGCGCTCTTTCTTATTCGAACTTTTCTTGAAGAGCGTCCTTATCCTGCTGCATAATCCTGCGTTTTTCTATAACTTCCTCCTGTGCTTGTTTCGGGGCCATTGTGGCCTGTTCTTTCTCAACCTGTTCTTGATGAAGATGGGTTTCAGTCACATCGACCAGTCTGCAGATTTGAGTAGGCTTATCTCCCAACTCTGGTTCTTCCAAGGGTAGGGGTGTAGTGGACACTTCGCGGCTCGAATAAAGGGCTTGTTGTACACTTCTTAGTTCTGCTACAATTCTATCATACATTGCTTCTTGTTTTTCTTCGTTCCTTTGTACAATATCTTCTGAGGCATCTCCTACAGATGAAATAATGAAATTGAAGTCATCAACCATGAGTACACTCTGCATCTTTCGCTTATTGGATTTGGTCTTCTTCCGTGATGAAGGTTTTGTGGGGGAAACCTTCCTTTTCTTAGAGGGATCAGTGTCTTCAGGGGGGTTATGTGGTGATGTTACTTCACCTTTCTTATCTTCTACTTGTTCATTTTCCTCTTTGTTCACTTCGTCAACACCTCCTCCGCTAGGTGACTCAGATGCGGTCTCTTCTGACGTGTTGTGTATTTCTTGTACATCTTTCTTCTTTTTCTTCCTGTTGTTGCTTGGGGCATCATACTCTTCACGGGTAACTAACATATTTCCAATGAGGTCCGAGTCAGACAACTCTATGACATCTACAGGGATAAGGAATTCTATCGGCCAGTCTTTAATGATTTCTTCCATGTTCTCTTTGGTGAGCTTGTAGTAGTACTGAAGTTCTTCTTTTCTTTCATCGACACGTGCAGTAATGTAAATAAAGTGCCTATCTGTGTGGAACTTCATAAAAGGCCTAAACCTATCCAGGTTGTTCAATGTCATACAAGGGAAGGAATCAATAGCTCGCCTAAGCTATAGGTAGTAGGTATGAAATATTGTGTTTGAATTCCACTGCTTCCCCATATCGCTTGAATACCAAAGCGAGGTGAACTTCGTAGCAAGTGGCTCAAATGGATCAATGTCAGGGAAGGTCGCACCTTACAACATTTCCTGAGAAGTAAACGCGATGAGGATCAGGAGCCAGCTGAAGTGAAACTCATAGCCCTAATCCTGGGCTTCGCGAAAATCCAGTTCGAGTTGGTTAACTAGGTACTTTGCCCAGTTCATCTATAGGCCTTTCACGCATTTCCCAGTGAGGTCAACGAAAAACCCTGTAACCTGCGTGGGTCTGTTCTTTCTTACTAGCTTTCCTACAATTAATTGGCATTCTAGGCACACTGCGCCATTCTGGATGGAGGCTACCTTGTAGCCTCGCATCCCCTTCTCAACATCATCGTATGTTTCTTTAATCTCCTGTGCCAAGGTGCGGTATGCAAATTTCCCTGGGTAGAACTCTTGTGGGTCTGGTCCCTGCATGCTTAGTCTGGTGATCCTATGGATCAACGCCGGATCGACAATGATACGTCTGTTCAACCACAGATATCCACCATGGAAGCATGACAACACGATCTTAACACAGGCGTTAACCTCCTGGTTCCTTCCAAAATGCGGAATCTTTATTACATTTAACAGGGTGGATTGCGCAAGGTTCATCGTCCACATTTGAGGGATGATCTTCCTCTTCTTTCCCTTCATATTTGTCAGATATTTATGAGGTTCGAGCAAGCCATAAATCTTACGGTCTCCTAGGTTATAATTTCTAATCTTCAAGGTTGGAATTCTTTTTAGCTATGGTTTGACTGCACGTATCCCCTTTGGGAGGTACGCAGTGAGGATAGTGTAGTCGAAGTCCCTCGGGACACTGTCGCAACTTCCTACACCAGCCAGGGGTGGGATGTACTCAGGTAGGATGGTAGGGATTAGCTTCACATTCACCAAGCCATCTCTATGATTGGTTCTTTTCTCATTCGCAGCTCGAGATGGTCTGGATCTATGAGCAGTCGACGAGCAAGCTTGAACTCCTCTCGTCGATGAAGCATGTATGCCCATAGACATTACATTTTCTTCCATGAGGTCAATGAGTATCTCCTTCACAGACTCTTTGATTGCACTAAGTTCTTTGGACATACACGCTCATAGCTAACTATCTCAGGTTGAAGAGAAACAACTCAATGTGACAGGATGGATAACGATAGCTCAATGATCACTATTCAAATTCAACTAATCTATGAGCTCATATAATCATGGGTGGGAAAAGTGCTCTCGATGCAAGGCTCAATGGAATAAGTAGATAACTAGACAACAAATCTTTCCAACGAGCGAGAAGCCTTCATTAACTCAGTTTTGTCTGTTACAGCGTGGTCCCAACGGTCTGATGGCGAGCTCCATGGCCATAATTTTTGTTCTAACCATTCGGGTCTTCGGGCTAACGGTTATAATGCCTCCAATGGTCATATTTATTTTCCATGGAGAAGTGTCATGTTATGTTGTATTGATATCCCGACGAAGTTAAAATTCTAGAGTCCTTCCTTCTGTGCAGTTCTTTTTGGAACTTTTTGTAACTTCTCTATCTTTGCTTTCTTCTTACTTAGTTTTCTATCCTTCTTTCCAGTGAGCTTCATCTCAGTATTCCTTTTTCCATTCTGATTCTTATCTCCTCTTGGCATAGTAACTTCACGTTGTTGATGGTCTTTACTAGGGTTCAAGGGAAATACTTGTTCTCTATCTGGTGTAGGTGCTCTGCTTTCCTGTACAAATAGGTGTCTCAAGTCCTTGTGTTTCCTTTCAACTTCGATGTCCAAGTTTATAGTTCTACATAACTTTGACCTGTTCTCCTGTTCTTCAATCAAATGTGCGATCCTCATAGTCATGAAATCTTTTAATTTTTACTTCTTTTTCTCTAAGATTTCCTCTTCTTTTATTTTGTCTTGATCCTTTTCAATCCACAACTTTCCTAGTAACATAGAAAATGGGGCCTTGTTCTCAATAAATTTAACAACCTCAAAATATTCTTTTGTCGAATTTCCATGAGTACTCATAGATATCTAGGTAAGTCTCCCACACAGGGTTATCATATTTCCTCTAAATAATCTTATTTCTCCCAATGAAGGAATCATAGCAGGATTTCCTAAAGATTCCCAAGTTCTTTCTGTCATGATATTCACCTATGTTTCTTCATCTAGAACACAGTTTACATCGAAGTCTCCTATTCTAGTTTCTATGAATTCTTTTTCTTTGAAGATCTATGATAAGCAAATATTCTGGTGGTCATTTAGGGTTTTTTTCATTTGCAGCAATACAACCTCTGATTCTTTATGGGTTTCTATCATGATCTTAGTGTCTTGACCTTCCTCATGGTCTTCTTGGCTCATATTCATTCTTTCAGCCTTAGCAATCATTCTAGGGCAATCTAAAACTTCATGGTCTATAGCTTTACAACAAAGACAATGAGGTCTTCTTCTAGGGAATTCCTTAGCAAGATGTCTCAGTATTATGCAACTGTAACAAAGAGTTAATCCTCTCTTTATTTTAAATGATCCCCAACCTTTCCTATACTGCGCACTAGAATCATTGTAGCTAACCTGCAAAAAAATATTTCTAGGATCCTACATCCATTTATTAGTCCAAACATTATTTCTATGCATAGGTATAACATATCTTTCACTATTCTTATCAGATCTATCAAATCTTCTTTCTTCTAGTTGTGCCCTACTAGGACAAAACTGATCAAACATACCTAGATCCATACTCTTGAAACAAAAATTTCCACTAATCTTACTTTCAGCAGAGCAAAAAGCTTCCAAATCTAAAAAACAATCACTATTCTTACCTTTCTCAGACCACAAAGCTTCAGGATCTTACCTCCTTTCTTCGTATCTGACTTCTCTTCTTAGCACAAAGATTACATGTTAAGTAGAATAATGCGCACTAGGGCGACATATCTAGGCATGAAGCTTTCACAGTTTCAGGTCAGATCTTCACACATAATTTCTTCTTTCTTAGTTCCCAACAATCATAGTTTTAGGTCAGATCTGCGCACAAAGCTTCTTCTTTCTTAGTTCCCTACAATCACAGTTTCAGGTCTCGACAATGGAACCATTTGTTGGCATAGGGACAAACCCAGGGTTCAATGCTACAACAATGCACCAACAAAACCCTAACTATTGGCCCTTTCAGAAACACTTGCGAAGCAGGTGAAGTCTCACTCGAGGTAGAGGAAGGGGTGGTTGCATGACTCCAATGTTTGCAACCTTAGCTTGGACACAGATCTGTGATTGTATTACCTTAACATAACACTTAGCAATCATTATCCATCAGAAGCAAGCTAGTATCTACTTCGCAGATAAAACCCTAATAACATATCAGCACAGTATTCACATAGATTCAATAGATTCAAGCACCAAGCATACTAATATAGATCAGATATAGAATTCATTCACATTATTCAGCACTAAGCTATCATATCAGATTCATCTATTATCTAACACAACACTAAGCATTGAATCATATAAACAAAGAACAATTATAAAGCATAAAGCATTCACAACACATGATATACGTGGTTCGCCCCCACTCTGGGGCTACATCCACCAACTCTTCTTCTCTTTATTATCTTCGATCAATCAGCTACATGCACAGAGCCTAGGGATCATACTCCATAGAGTACAGGAGATCTTAGATCCTCCTTCCTTAAGTTACAACACAAATCCTTCCACAATCTCTTATAACTACTTGCACTTATCTCTGCAAGCCTCACACAGTATGCACAAAGCAATTACAATATTACCACCTGCACTTAGCACAATATTGCCACAACTAACTCTTTCTTACATCGCCTAGACATCTATTTATAAATTACAAAATAGGCCTAAGCATGGGTAAACCCATGGGCCGACATCCCCATACCCTTTACATAATCCCAAAACCCAAAAAAACCTAAAAGGAGTCGAGATCATGTGATCTCCTCTTTATCTTGCGCTCTGCCTTCGACAGCCTGTGGAAGTCCCAAAATGGTCAAAAATGACCAAGGATCCTCAAAACTTGGTCAAGTGCCAACAGATGCTAAGCGTATTTCGAAACTTCGTTTTTATTTTAATAAACTTTTGAATAAGGAATTGTTAACTATTTTGGACTATAAAAGATTTTGTGTTGGAACAAACGTATATTTTCCTATTAATTCCTGCGAGAAAAGAAACCCATGCATCGGCTAGATATTTGTGTTATGGGGACTCTACTAAGAGAAAATCCATTATTATTATTCCCTTTTAGGTCACTAATTAAAACTTTAACATTTTACATTTAGTGAAAGATTATTCAAGTTTTGATCACCATGTGTTACTCCAATTTTAATTCCATTTAACTAACACCTTGAGTCATCTAGTTTCAAACTCGTCGATAGGGTTAAGTCATTCTTATTGTTTTCTTTAGTCAACTAGGGTTTGAAAAACCATTATCCTGATTTTTATATAATAATAATAATAATAATCTATTTTTAAGATCACGGCCAAGCCAACACACCAAATTGGTGTATGAGACCCCCTTGTTTGTGGGACAAGGGACCCCCCTCCGCCTAGCGATTTGTCTGGTAAAGTCTACGAAGGTATACATACCGAGACATTTAGCTATACATTACCCTCAGTATTTAATTATGAATAAAATTAGTTTCATAAAGATATTTT
>JZKD02S0300470.1:1039875-1056019 GCA_000966675.3 Picea glauca | reverse complement strand
ACATAGACTGAAAATAGTCTTTTGGAGGTCCAAAAGCTTCCCAATGGGGAGGTGTGATCAGGAGATCAAATTTTGCTCAAAAATTCAAAGTGCTCGGAATCGCTTCAAACTGGACATGAGCGTAGACCTCGTCGTTGTGAACCCAACGCAACTCGTTTCATCTCAAATGGACGTTGAGAGAAAGAGATATTGCAATCTGTTCGGAATGTCAAACAGGCAAAAAAGGGGATGCTGTCTGTACAGTTCGTACAGGCTGACGTGGCAGGGCCGTACGACCGTACGCTAACGTGGCATGTGATGATGTGGCAGTGTTTGGTTGGCAGCTGAGGGAGAATGGTGTTCTGACACGTGGCATCGTTTGGACAAGTGATTGGGTGCCACGTGGCCCAGTCATGGGCTGCCACGTGGCACCCCTTTATTGGCTGTTGGTTTATTAAAATTTTATGGAGTCTGTGGGGGTCGAACCCCGGACCTCCCCCATGGCCATACGATTTGGTAGAGTGTGGGCTACCACTAGCCCACACCGTAGTCCTTGTTATGTATACGAGGTTTTATGTATTTAAGTTTATGCTATGTAATATTTGGTGGGGGGTCGGGCCGGGGCTTAGCCCCGTCCCGCGGTCATATCATTTATTACATGTAACCATATATATATACATTGTACGGGAGTTGTGTTGTAATGGATCCAGCCCTGGTCACATTTGCGGTGTATATGACCATACCCTCCAAGAAATGGCGCGGGGGTTTGTGTTTAAGCCATGGTTCTATTGTATATGCCATATGACCATTTGTTACACGAAAATGTGCGTGGGGAGTTTTAAAACAGTTAGCACGGTTTAGCCCTTTTTGCCAATGCGCAAGGTCATATGACCTCCACGTGCCTAGGTGCTAAGCGGTTAGGGGCTGGCGCGCCCATAACCGTCCTATAGTTTGCATCGTTGGTACGGTTGCACCTGGTGCTGGGTTTTCACACTTTAAATTGCGTGTGTGCCAGGTTCATGACACAAGGGTGCATTTTGTAGATGCAGAGACAACAAGCTTGAAGGGGGGACTTCCAAGAGGTCTAACTTCTTCATTTTTCGAGCGATTGAGGTGCCGAAAAAGCCCAGCTAGGGGTTTTTGGACACTCTGAAGCCATTGGAGCAGTCTATTGGTCAGTTTGAGCATTGTAAGGCATGTTTTTGAGCACTTTGAGCAATTAATAATAATGATCCATTGGAAGCTGGACCAGGAGATGTAGCCTAAGAGAGGGGTGAACTCCTTTATCAATTGTTGTGTTTATGTGCTTATGTTCATTGATTATGTTGTTGTTTATTTGTATCTTGCATGAGTAATCCTTTAATTCAAGTGTTGCAAAGTTGATCCATTTGCTTTTAACACATAAAATTTACTTGCAAATAATTTCAAGTCTTCTTCATTTTTAGATCACTCAGTGAGATATCATTCCAACAATGGATCGATAAATGTGGTAATCTGACCCAGACATGAATCACTAATGGAACATTCTGTGAGGGGTCAAAGTATGGAGTCCAACGATTCAAATAGAGCCTTTTTGGACCCATGAAGTATGGTTCATTTCTGAAAATAAGATCTATATCTACTTTCTTTTGAAATTGAAATACATAAAATCCTTGACCTACTGAGTAAGCTTCAACCCTAGTTGAGATAAGGGGTTTCCAGTTCTTCTATATCCAAATATTCATATTTTTGGGAGTAGGCCATAACCCTGTAAATTTCCCGATTAGGGCTCTCTCAACAAATGCAAGGGTGACTCTTATGGGTCATTCTGAGGGAAGCTCGACCTTCGGAATTGAGTCTATCTTCTTGACAAATTTTGAAGGAACAAGGGGGGGGATTTCTTACCTTGATCTGCTACCAATTGCCTAAAAGATTCGACCTCTAGGGGTGAGGGAGGAGGTTCCATGCCCGCATCCATTCCTGCGGTGGCGACTCTCGAACCTTCGACACTTCACAACCCGTGAGCCTCAGAGCGCATCTCGAACAAATTACTAGCTTCCAACAATTTTATATAACAAATAAAAACTATTTACAAATGCCAATACTCCCTTATATCACTTTTGTGTTATGATGATAATGGTGGTTAATGTACACTAAGACCAAAATTGGTCTATCGAACCTTAAGAAAAACAAGAGATTACTTGGATTTCTTTAAAATGTTATTTCGATGCTTGAAAAGCATTAAGAGAAGCATTCCAAGGTCACTGAAGTTTTGATGACTTAGAAGGTTAGGAAGGTCGGTATTGTGACAAATATTTTGAAATTGGGATCTAATTTGGGTATACACAGGGAATTCTAATAGAAAGTGCTTTTCATCTTCAACCTGCTTGGTGTCACAAAGGTGGCAGATTCTTTCTTACTATGGAGTACGTTATTATCTTATCTTAGTTAATGAATACATTGTTCATCAAAATTATCTATCGACATTTAAGCCACACTCATATGGAGTACATACCTATCCCATACCTTCTTGATTCGATACCCTACATCCTTTCACGCACTCTGATAACCCAAATGACACCTCTTGAGGGTGTGCGACACCACGATGTTTCTCAATTGGTTTCTTGGCAACACCAATGATACTTCGTTCAAACTACGCCTCTTCACCTAGAGCATACTCATACTCTGTTCTAGGCTACCGAAGAATCACACTCCTACTCTAGTGCAAGTCTTGTATACTTAGACATTCATTACAACTTTAACACTTAGTCATATATAAGCATACATCCATGAACATGAGAAGTCAAGAGAGAAAAAATGAAACAGACGAGAAGCATAGTTATAGTGCGGGCAACACAAACCGTGCCTAACACCCGGCTAAGTCTTTGTTATTGAGAAACAGTTACAACATGAGCACTACTGACTCGGTTTACAAATTCAACAGAGTCACACAACTCATCTCACCTCACTAGGACACTCATAAACAAAATCGTCCCACCAAGACTCTATGTTGCAACCTCCTGCGATGCACCTCAGACGCTCCCTCAACCACAGACTTGTTGTCTCTTTGCAGACTTCACAAATTTCGATTTTGCCTCTCCAATAGACCTGCATTTCCAGACTTCCGTAAAATTGACCCAAAAGAAGCTCGCCCAACTATGTCCACTGAATACTCCTCAAGGCATCACAAGTCCTCCCAAGTGGAGCGACTTCGCTCCTCGAGGGAGCTCACCCTCTTCGTCTGCCTTAGAATCGTAGAGCTCTTCTTGCTCTCCTTGTCTTTCAAATCTACCTTCTTGGTTGTGCGCCCTTGTTCTCTTATAGGGACTCCAAAGGTCACCATCACGAACTGTCACATCCTTTGGGGGTGTCGCGCCCCTTCACAAACCCATGTGTCCAAAGGAATCGTCGTGCCCCTTCGTGGCCCCGGTCGCCCAAATGAATCGTTGCGCTTCTTCGTGGACTCGGTCGCCCAAACGAACCCATGTGCTTGTCAATTGTCGTGTCCCTTGGGACAAACACACCCAACTTTGATGCACCCCTCATGTCGATACACCCCAATCTCTTGGTTGCTTCATACTTGGACAAGCCCCTTGACGCATCTGCATGCCCAAGACATCCACTTTCCCAACTTGGATCTCGAAGCAACCCCAACTTTCTAACCAAAAACCTTACAATACAATTTATTGATGGTGTGAGAAACAATATATAACTCTTTATTAATGAAATTGTAATTACACCAAGAAGCATATACCTACTGCCTATAAACTATGAGCCATAACTTATACAATTAAATCAATTCTTTTAAATTTCTAATCTATTTTTAAACAAAACTAATAAGAAAACACAACCACGCAAATTTCAAAAATCTAATATTTAAAATACTTTCCTAAAGTACTTTAGGAAAGTAAGTCAAACAATAGTCGAAAAGTTCACGCTCGTGCATGTGGTTAGGTTTTCGGTTTGAGCGTAAAACACACGTAACACAATTACTGTCGATATCATTCTGCCTACTTCAATCACTAACAGTAAACAGCACCCAAAGATTCCTCAATCCATTTAATTCTACGATGCTATATCAACTGCCCATGGGCCCCCGTGGCTGAATATTTCGCTCCGATTGCGTAAGCCAAAAGCAAGTGAAATATTCCACTGCTTAGCCTTATGTATAAGCAACAGTAAGGTAAGTTTTCTGTAAATCTGGTTAAATGGGTGTTTTCTAAATGTAAATTTGGTCATATAAATTTGGGTGAAATTGTTAATTTTTTGTTGTTTAAATTATATTTATAAAAGTAGAAATGAAAAAATCTAATAAGATATTTAAATTAAATAAACTTAACTACTCAAATATCTACAAATTCAACAATTTCTTACCAAATTTCCAATAAAACATAATCCAAAAAACTAGAATGAAATTACAATATAATTAATTTGAAAAAACATTTAATACAAGGCATTCAAATAACTGATTTATTTATGTTTATATATACATATATTCTGATTTATATATAAAAAATTCGAAATAAATATATGAACATACAGTGCCATGCCCTATAACCAGGTGCTTATTGTTTATGAGCAGGAAAACTTATTAATTCAAAGTAATTTCGAGAATATCTATTTTATGGCTGAAAATTTAACCTGGAGATTACAAATTTAACCTGGAAATTAGTAGCAAGCTAGGGGCAGATAGAATATTGAAGAAAAATCAAATGTTATATGGTCTGTCCAAATCAGTTGGTATGGGAAAAGGGGTAGTTATAAGATCTTCTTTATTAGGTAGAAATTTTGTTGAATTTTGATTATAAATCAGTTGTTATGGGATAAGGGGTATCAGTTTGTTTTTTATCAGTTATCATAAATTCAGAGAGGTAGGATATGTATACCTCCGTAACTTTTATCAGTCAAAATAGCTGGACTGAGAAAATCTCATACACTAATTTGATGTTTGGCTTGACAGTGACCTTAAAAATAGATTGATGTTTGGCTTGACAGTGACCTTAAAAATAGATTATTATTATTATTAAGTAATATAGAAGATTGAAAATTAGCCTTTCCAAATAAAATTTTAATCATCCCTTCTACCATGCCAAATTAGTGTAACTGATAATTAATATAGTAAAAATGCAATCTACCAAAATGTTTATGAAATCAAGGCTCTGCTAAACTGTTGTACTTGAAAAAAGAAAAACTGTGGCTATATATATCGCATCTCTGGAAGACCAAAAAAAACAGAAAACCTCTGATATTGGAATTATTGACTTGTAAAATCCATACTTAGTATAGGTTCTCACAGAGCACATACCGTAAATGTAACCAGCGAGGTCTCGGTATCTAATATGACGCAGTCCATCAATTTGGTGGAGGCGCGCAAGAAGGTAATTTGCATAGAAGGAAATGAAGGCTGCTGCTATAAATCCTGCAATTCCTGCTACCCATCCCAAAGGAACCATGAAAATTCCTGAATATCCTAATACATACGCGCTGTTCATTGAAGTTATCAGGATGAAGCCTGCTTGATACCAAGGATCTGCAACAATTTCAACATTAATTATTCACTTACATGTAAGTGCTTGTCAGCTGTAGAATCAATTTGGAACGAACGAATTATACTTACCCTGACTTATGCGATGAGCTGTGTTCGTGGAGCCATCTGTGGTTTCCTCCTCTGTGAAATTCTCTTGCAGCAGTAGTCTTTCAGTAGCTGGATTCTCCATTGCTGGAAACCAAAAACTAGGCAATTTCAAATTTGTGTGTGAGGCCGGGGGAAAGGATGGTAACCTCGGTATTGCTCCTCCTCCTACCAGTCTTGGTTCTTGGTTCCCACGATCACGGAAATGTATAAATGGAATTTATGGACTACAGCTGCACTTCTATGATTACCTCAATTATGGACTTACTTTAACCTACTTTGTACTATAGAGGATAACCTTTAAACCTTTACCAGGGTCCACAGATCCATTTCCAAATGGCTGTCTAACTTGGTTTTGGTTTTTTCCTGGGCATATTTTTTGTTTAATTTTATTCATGGGCTTGATAGCAGTGTGATATTTGATATCCGATATACAATCAAATAGTAGCCAAGTTGTATTCATGGGCTTGATAGCAGTGTGGTAGGTGATGTGATAGATATTCCATATACAACCAAATAGTAGCTGACTTGTATTCATGGGCTTGGTAGCTGTGTCATAGATGATGTGATATTTGATATCCCATATACAACCAAATAGTAAACTTAGACATCTGACTATGATCATAGACCTTTAACCCCAACTCAAAACGTTGTCATACACGAAAGCCCCATAGAGGATAATTCTAATAACCAAAAACACTTGATATTTGACAAAAATAGAGGTGATATTTTTCTAAAGGATCTAAATAATGAATTAAATCTCATAAGAAATAAGGACAACATTGAATACCTCTATCATAATTTTTGCAACAACCTTCTCTACCTCCATTAATGAGTTCTCTATTGAGGTGTCATGCAAAAAGGAAAATAGAATGGCCAACCCTTCCTATGATAAAGAGTGTAAAATTGCTAGAACAACCATTAGGGACAATTATAATTAATCCTTAAAATATGATAAGATAATTAGGTTCAAAGCCCTTTACACCCGGCTAAGATAGATCCTAAGAAATTATGGAGGGAATTTCTAATTCTAACTTGTAAAAATAAAGAAAACAATATAGTTTCCTTAGGGAATGGAATTCCCACCTTAAAAAGATTCATGAATCCCTTGATGTCATGGATAACACGCAAATCCTTTTTACAAAGGAAGAAGTTTTTTCTTTAGAAGACATAGAATTTGGGGTTAAGAAACTCACAAGAGGGAAAGCTAAGGACATCGAAGGATACCAAGTAAAAATCCTTAAAACTGAAAGGCCTATCCTCATCCCTCACATTCACAAGCTATTCAATCTAGTAGTCAAGCAGGGGCTCCCCAAATCATCAACTCAAAGCCTCATTGCGCCTACAAGTTTTTAATGTGTAGATAAAAAAAAAACACTCTAATTATAGAACCATTATTATTATCCCTCTTTTAGCCAAGTTATATGGAATGATTATGGAAAACAATATTAGCATATGGCTAAAAATCCAGGGAGAAAGGGATAATGGCCAAGCCAGACTTAGGAGCTACCATTAAACCATGGGCCACCTTATTATGCTTAGGATCTTTATGCAGGAGTATCAAAATAATTAAGGAAATTTCCTTTGCTGCTTCATTAACTTTTGGAAATCATTTGACACAATGCCTAGTACTAACCTTTGGAATAGGTTAGAAGAGATAAAACTTCCTTTCGAGTTGAGAGCTATTGTGATAAGGTTGTAGGAGAACATTATTACCAATTTTAGGAACAATGAAGCTTGGTCAAAAGAAATTAACTATAATATATGAGTTAATCAAGGTTATCCCTTTTCCCTACCCTCTTTTGACATATACATCGACAAGTTAGAGGGTTTCTTGGAAGAAGAAAGGTGTGTCGACATGACTTTAGCTGAAATAATCATCCTCCTTCTTCTCTATGCTGATGATATTTTTCTTATGGAGAGGTGTCTCTATGATCCTGACAAACAACTAAGAATTCTCAAGGATTTCTACTTTATTACGAGTATGATTGTTAATACTAACAAAACAAAGGTAATGATAATCAAATCTAGAAAGATCACTTACACTAATTTTGTGTATGGCAACAAGAGCTTGGAGTAAGTGACTTCATACAAATATCTTGGAAATTATCTTCATCACAATCCTAAATCAATGAACATTTAGTTTTGGGGTAAAAATAAACTCCTCTTTCAGACTCTCATCACTCCTGTTATCTTATATGGTTGTGAAGTTTGAGGCTACAACATCTATAGGGAGTTATGGAGAAATATAGAACAAATCCAAAATCATTTTGTAACGTATAATCTTAAATTAAAGGGAATGCACCTTATACAATCCTCCTCATAGAAGCAAGTCTTCCCCCCATTGAGAGCATGACTATGACTAGGTACCTAATGTATAAGAACACGATAAACAACATGGAAGACAAGAGGCTTCCTAAGATAGCTTCCAACTTCGATTAAAACCACCCATGGCACAAGCAGGATTGGTATAAAGATGTTAAGACTTGGCTAAATCATTGGGGAATCAAGGAAGAGGTCACTCTATAGAATATCGACAATATAAGAAATATTATTACATCTAAAGTTAAAGAGAAATTGTTGTGCAATAAAGAATTAGATGATAAGAGAAAATTAGGATAATATAAGGAGGTGATTAACCCTAATCTAGAAGATCAAAAGTATCTCTCTATTCTAACTAGCGTATTATTGAACTAGCAACAAATTCCCCATACCTTTTTTTCTTTGTCATTTGAAGAAGGAAAAAAGGATTGAGGCCCCTCTTTTTTTTTCAGGATTTTGAACCTGAATAAACTTCTAATTGAGCAAAGCAAATGACTTACAATAATTCTCAATTGAATAAGTCATTGACACTCTTGAAAGAACTTATCAATCCTTAAAATTTTCTTTTGATCCTTTGTTCTAACACTTTCTTAGCAAATGCATCTTTTTAGATCCTTAAAAACTTGTGAAATCATGTTTTATCGCAAATCTAGAAAACTTGTCTTGGTGCGACACAACACATGAAAACCTATTTAGTGTGATACATTGCATTACATGAAAAATTGTTTCCATGCAATATGGAAAGACTCAGAGAATTTCAGTAAAATTTGGTGTTTCTCAACTTCAAAATTTTTCAACTTTTGTGACATATCGTGGCCTTCAAAGTTTTCCGCTGATGCAATGCATCACAACAATGAAAAGTTTTTGAAGATGAGATACATCGCAGTAAAAGTAGTTGTTATTGCGACATATCACAACTCTTAAAGTTTTGTATCCATGCGACATACTGCATCTTAAAAACTCATCAATCTTTGAAACTACACAACGACTTCCTTTATCGCCTAGAAAGAAAATTCCAATGACGTGATAAGAGCCCTTTTTTTCATAGAGAGAAAATTTCCCAAGGTGTGATATGTCACAAACTCATCAAATTTCCCAAAATTGCGTCAAAAATCCTATATCCCACCAAACCAAACTTTTGACACAAGCGAAAAAAGTCGTTTTGACCCTTTTAGAAGGTCAAAAGGGCGGAAAAAGGGTCAAATGATTTTTATTAAAGAAAATTTGGACCATTCCATTTGTCATTCTACTTTCTCCTTGAGTGCATGACCCCAAACAATTTCTTGAATATCTTGAATATTCCCAAGGCCACCGTGATCCACAGAAGTCGTATAGACCTCCCATGAGCTACCATTTGTCATTTTTGAGGTAAGCATGATACCCTATATTGTAGCAAATTAGATTCTTTTTATTTTTCAAGATATTCCATTGGCTATGAAATAATATTCCACCTATTCCCCTTGCCACTTGGCCACTCAACCCAACAAGATAGAAAAAATAATATAAAAGGTATAATTTCTTCCTTTTACCGACTGAAACCCTCATATATTCCCTACATGCCAACAAAACCAAGCATGCCCAATGGAAATAACCTTATTTTTTCTATCCAACATAGAAATCAAATGATTTCATGGATTCTAGCAAGGGTAATGGAGTAACTTCCCTTCCATTGGAGGCACTCTCCATTTTAGCTTTCTATGCACTCAAAATTCTTTCAATTGGCAGGGGGGATCCTCAAATCTTCTAGACATAGAACTCAAAGGGCCTTGAATCCAATGAAATCTCCAACCCCATATTTATAATATCTTTCCATATAGGAACAAATAGAGTTTGTAAAGCAACTATGGATACCTCGACTTATTCTCTTACATGATATTCTGGTGCGCAGTGAGCAGGAAACAAATTCCCCTAACAAAAATTCACTGGTATCCACTCCCTTGATGCCACAAACACACAAGCAACATTATTTCCCTTTTTCTCACTTTAGTCACCATAGAATGAAGTCGAGGCTAGGCCTCATCAATTTAAACCGTGTCTTTTGTTTTCCGTACCAGCCATTCAACCCAAATCACAAGCCATCTCCTATGAGGGGTGATAATTTTCCCTCTCGTGCTCAACTAAAACCAAAGCAACTCTTCAACGCAAAATTTCTCTGAGTGTGAAAATATGGAAAATATAAATTTTGCCTAAGTAAAAAATGTGCACCCATTACATCATCCTTTTAAGCCACCATCTCTGCAAAGGAAGCAGTTGAAACAGTTATCACAGTGACAGATATTTCTTCTGAAATACATGGCACTAAAGATAAGAGACCTACTAACACCCTATGTTTCTTTTTTTCTTCCACACATATGAAATTCAATTTTTTTTTATACCTCACATCACTAATATCTTATGTTGTTGAAATGGATGAGTTGCAGGACTCAAACATGGCTTCCAAAAGAGCTAGGAAGAAAAAGGAACGAGTAGTTGAGCTAAGTCTTGATCATGAAGAAGTTGTAGAACTAGAGACACATTTTGGAATCCCAAGGCCTATTTATGCATACATAAAATGTTGTATGGATGCATGGATGGTCTTCAAATGAGGAGACCTGTATCGAATATTTAGAGAAGAAACATTTCCTGAGAACTACTTCTTCCCGGTACACCAACCCTGGTGTTAGTGTCAACCAATCCATTAAGAAGACATAGCTTTAGAGAGTAGTTTCCCAGTCTATTGTCTTCCCTTGTGCAAAGCTCATCATCTGCCTCACCAGTCATGTAGACTTTGATAACATATTTATTCGAGACACCAATGGGAAGGCTATTTCCTCATTCCAGATAATAGCTTTGGATGCATGCTACAAGTTTCCACTTGGTCAAGTGGACCTCGATGATGAATGGATGCTACAATTTCCTCTAAATTGCAGGTATATTATGAAGAGTTGGTGGGTCACTCCCAAATCCTTCAGGGAAAGGATGACGAGAACTTATCCTACTAGCTTATTGTGAACCCCCTTCAAGATCACTATGGCTCTCCTTAGAAGATTGTATGGAAAGGAAGACACCACTCAATTTAGGGAATCATGGGTTCCTAAGATTTATGCAGTCACCCAAATAGGTTCTATATTCAATTGGGGTGCTATATTATCAGCTTATTTAGTCCAATCCATCTCCAAGGCCAAGAACATGGCCTCAAGCATGCACCCAACCTTTTACATGTCTTCATACCTACTTGACATCACTTGGATAGTCAACTACTTCTTAGGAAAGGGATGGAAATGGAAACCAAGTAAGCCTATGATACACATATGTTATCAAAATTGTGGGAACTTTGGTACATGATACATTATACTTAGATATGTGAGCAAATCATAGCTCCTCTGTACCAATTTATTTTCTTTGCACCAAAAATATGCATGTCTAAGAAGGCTATGCAAGCTATTGGTGAGGTGGATTATTGGTATGTCACCGAGAAAGGAACTTGTATTATAGATTTCAAAGATATTAAATCTCCTCATTTACTTCATAAATTCATCCTAGGCAAGTTTTTATTACAATAGGTAGCATATCAGATCTTCGTAGATGGAGTTGGAGCAACAATGTCTCATGATAAGAAAGCCCCATGGCCTCCAATTCATTTTTATGTGGGAACATATAACTTCAAAGACATTAAGGAAGTAGTGGTTGAGGGAGAAACTCTAGCCAATTTTCATTTTAGAGAACATAAATTTAGGAGACACGATCCACTAGATGTGGTCTACTAGCACTATAGGGCTTGTAAATATAAATGGCCATACCAAAATGAATTATGGTAGGAGGAAGAGATGTACATAATAGTTGTGATTAGATGAAGCAATTCTTAGAATGGGTAGTGGGTCCAAAGAAAGGAAGGAATGAATAGAAAGAGTGTAGTTTGAGAAAGAGATATTAGAGACTGAAGCAGTAGCCAAAGAAACAACAAATAAAGAAATACAGGAGAAGAAGGTTGAAGCACTAAGGTTCCAACAAGAAGAAGAGGAATGGAAAAGAAAAGAAGAAGAAGAGGGAATGATGAAAGTAGAAGAAGACAAGAATAGAGAGGAAGAGGCAGGAGACTTATATCCTAGGGACAATGGCCTTCCTGAGACCTCATATGGTACACCTAGGAATGCGATGACCAACCATCTCTTTCCATTATTTGAAATTATATTGGGGAAATTTAACCCTTCCAAGTTAGATAAGGTAGTAGTCCTAGATTCCTTTTTTTTCGACAAGTCAAGGGGAAAGATAGTGAAGTAGTCGCAAAAAATATAAAGCTACTGAGAGTCCTAGAACTCATGGTCACGACTAAGACTCCCTCATAGAAAACACTAAAAGAGAACCCATTTCCATAGAATTAGGAGGGGTCACATTCTCGTAGGTCTCATAATTGAACATAAAAAATATGGCTAGATAAATTGAGGAATAGAGGCTAAGAATTAGGACATTAGAACAATAGGCGAGTCACTATAAAGGAAACATGATTATTCTAGTAGAATTTAAATCCTGGGACTTTGAGTTACAACATGATATTGACACAACCCAAAAATAGATGCATGCCAGCCTCAAGGAGTTCCAGGAAATTTCCACACACTTTCTCACATTTTTGGAAAAGGTCAAAGATAAAAATGTGCTTCTTTATAGAGTCCATATTGCCATGGATGAGCTGAAGAAATGGTAGATAGAAGAAAACAATGCACCACAAGATCTACCAAGAATGTAAGAAAAGGAGAATCAACTAAATTATGTAGTGTTATCTAGTTGCCAGATAGCCAATACAACATTAGAAAAGGATAATACAAATTCAATAAGAAATTTCCAGTGCCTATACTTGACTACTGAAAAGGTCATAGAACGATGTCATCTACCACCATTGGATGATATGGGTGCTCCTAGGCCCATCGCAGAAATTTTGAAAGAACTAGAGGACACCATTAATAATAAAGGGAGTGTGATTGGCATGGCTCCCAAGATCACAAAATAAGTGTTAAAAGAACACATTGTTTGTCTCTCCAAGGAGACAAACTTAATTAACTCATTTTTTATCACTTTGAAGAGAGAAACAGGCCCAATCCTAAGGAATTAATATCATATGAGGTTTATTTAGAACAATTTGTGTTTAGAAATGTCCTAGGCATTTCTTCTCAAGATGAAGTTTTCAAAGCTATTAAAGCTCCTCATTTACTTCCTAAATTTTGTAGATGGAGTTGGAGAAACAATGGCTCATGATAAGAAAATCCCATGGCCTCCAATGTCATTTTATGCAGGAACATACAACTTCAAAGACATTAAGGGAGCAATTGTTGATGGAGAAACTCTATCCACTTTTCATTTTAGAGAACATAGATTCAAGAGACATGATCCATTATATGTGGTCATCTAGCACTGTAGGGCTTGTAAATATAGATTTCCATACCAAAATGATGTATGGTAGGAGGAAGAGATGTACATAAGAGTTGTCATTAGATGAAGCAATTTCTAGAATGGGTAGTGGGTCCAAATAAATGAATGAATGAATAGAAAGAGTGTAGTTTGAGAAAGAGATATTGGGGAATGAAGAAGAAGCCAAAGAAGCAATAAAGAAAGAAAGACTGGAGAAGGAGGTTGAAGCACTAAGGTTCTAGAAAGAAGAAGAGGAAAGGAAAAGAAAGAAGAACAAGAGATGAAAGAAGAAGAAGACACGAAAATAGAGGAAGAGGCGGGAGACGTAGATCCTAGGGACACTAGCCCTCCGGAGACCTCATATGGTACACCTAGGAATGCGATGACCAAACATCACTTTCCATTATGTGAAATTATATTGGAAAAATTTAACCCTTCCAAGTTAGATAAGGTAGTAGTCCTAGATTCATTTGTTTTCGATAGGTCAAGGGGAAAGATAGTGAAGTAGTCACAAAAAAAGCTAAAGCTACCGAGAGTCCTAGAAATCATGGTCACGATTACGACTCCCCTCATTGAAAACATTCTCGTAGGCCTCATAATTGAACATCAGAAATATGGATAGAGAAATTGAGGAATACTGGTTGAGAATTAGGACACTGGAACAACAAGTGAGTCACTATAAAGGAAACATGATTATTCTAGTATAATTTAAAGCCAGGGACTTTGAGTTACAACATGATATTGACACAACCCAAAAATAGATGCATGCCAACCTTAAAGAGTTCCAAGAAATTTCCACACAATTTCTCACATTTTTGGAAAAGGTCAAAGATAAGAAGGTGTTTCTTTATAAAGTCCATCTTTCCATGGACGAGATAAACAAATGACAGATAGAAGAAAAAAATGCACCACAAGATCTACCAAGAATGTAAGAAAAGGAGAATCGACTAAATTAAGTAGCGTTATCTAGTAGTAAGATAGTTAGTACAACACTAGAAAAGGATAATAAAACTTCAATAAGAAATTGCTAGTGCCTATACTTGGTTGCTGAAAAGGTCATAGAACGATGTCATCTACCACCACTAGGTCATATGGGTGCTCCTAGGCCCATGGTAGAAATTTTGAAAGAAATAGAGGACATCATTAATAATAAAGGGAGTGTGATTGGGATGGCTCCCAAGATCACCAAAGAAGTGTTAGAAGAACACATTGTTGGTCTCTCCAAGGAGATAAACTTAATTAACTCCTTTTTTATCACTTTGAAGAGAGAAATAGGCCCCATGCCTAAGGAATTAATATCATATGAGGTTTCTTTAGAACAATTTATGTTTAGAAGTGTCCTAGGAATTTCTTCTCGACATGAAGTTTGGGATGCCTACATTTAAGACTTTAAGAACTCTTTTTGAGAAATAATAATTATAATTAGGGAATTTTCTTTTGTAACTTTGAGAATACTTTTGAGAAATTATAATGAGAAGAAGTCCTCAGGGCCATTCTTGAAGAGGAGTAATGGTGTTGTGTTGTTTATGTTGTGAACTCCTTCTAGTATTTGTGTTGTCATTAATACCATTGTAAGGCTATAGTGTTGAATTGTTGACTCTTCTACATTGAATTTATACCTCTTATTGTGTATTCATCATTTGACATATTGCTTTGAGATGGTAGATAAGAAATTGTAAATGGTAGCATCATACAAGAGTATTCTACTTTAAACTTTTGTTTATGCTTATGTGTTCATGATTTTCTTTAATAGCTTTATGTTTTTGAAATAATTTCAGGAATCTATAACTAATATTTTATCTACTAGTTAAGATTATCTCATGGCTAAGATATGGTAGATTAGTTTACGTTTCTGCACATAGGACATTAGCATAATGCATCTTGTATTCCATAAACACCCTTTAATTCAATGACTACCAATACAAAATATATATGGGTTTCTTATCCCAAATGGTGTGAAGTCTAATGGGTACTTCATATCAGGAAGTACCCCTATCTATTGAAGGGAATTTTCCCACATCATCAGATCAAATTGGTGCTAGAAGGAGGGGAACATTTTATGTTTATTATAAATACTCGATATTCATGTGGTCATACCTATGAACCTTCCACCTATGAAACTCAACCCAGTCATTTCCATACCAGAAGTGACAATATTGAACTTGATACTTTGTTGAAAGACAACTCTCATGCTTTTGAAAATACATAGTCATTTCTAGAGCACCTGTATGATGTTCCCAACTCTAAAATCAACTCTTTACATTTTCTTACTCAAGAATATGCCCAACAAATTGGAGAGCTACCTATAGCACCTTAGTTTTCCATATGAAAATGAGCCCACATGGTCCATATACAAACTGAGCAAGAAGTCTTGGCTGATTTTGTGGAAGACTTAGTAGAACTTTCGTTATAATAAATCCTTGAACCTTTGGACCAAATCCCACTATCACCCCCATCTGTTTACGGGCGAAATTGACCGTCCGTCAACTGAGAGAGTGGAACCAGTCCGGGGTTGTCTAATAACCCAAGCCGTTTGGAATGAACCACCCTGATGAGTTTAACGGCTCCGTTGGCCGCTCTAAGGTCTTAAGAAAACCAAAGAGAAAACTAATCTAAACTAACTAATCTATCTAAAACAAATAAAACAAATTAAACTAACTAAAACAAACTAATGCACTAATCTAATTAAAACAAAATACTAAATAAATTAAACTAAAACTAAATATAAACTACTATAACTATTCTATATACAAACTACTAATTACTATTATACTAACTCTAATAATTAACCATCTAATTACTAACTGAATTACAACTTATTCACAAATATACAATATCTACAACTTGCAG
>JZKD02S0300470.1:950544-981755 GCA_000966675.3 Picea glauca | reverse complement strand
TTTATGTACAGTATGAGATGAAACATATTACATACCTTAGTATCTGTGTCATACAAGTGTTCGACAAATTATTCATAACCTTTAAGTTCACCAGCAACAATGTAGTGGAGAGAAGCTTTGCTCTTGATCCTTCATAAAGTCATTTATTTTCCTTTTCTAATAGAGGTTCATCATAAATACCAACATTTCCCCTATCCTCATCCGGCTGCGAAAACAAATCGTGGATCATTTGATTTGTCCCATCATCTTCTTCCATGGGATCATTAACTTGATTTGTCCCATCATCTTCTTCCATGAGATCCTCATTTGCTTGGTCATGATGATGTTCCTCAGCTTGTACAACATCATTTCTACTAATACTTGGTGCAATATTCCGCGGAAAGTTAGAGGGAAACTCTAACTTTATAATTACAAACAATCATGCAAAATTAGTGTATACTATAATAAACATTCAAACAATATATATAATATATATAATTTTATATAAAATTGACAAAATAAAAAAAAATAATGAATATATAGCTAATTACCATGGGACGATATTCATTCGATCCACCATCAATGTGACCATATTTCCTATAATGTTTTGTACTTGTTGCTATTAAAATTCTTACGGGACGTCTGAGGCAACATTTTTTACAAGGGAAATAACATCTACCATCACCCTTTTCACCTACTTTACTTTTTTCCCCACCTCTAACAACATTCTGCTACAATTTTCCACACAAAAATACCCTTTCGAAACCGTCGTTGTTATAGCGAGATTGTCACAACATGTTTAAATCGTCAAATATTTATAGGCCAATTTTAGGTCACTATTGTCGCAATTGCGACGATAGTGACCAATTTTATTTTTTTTTCCACCTATTTATTTTAGTTCATTTTCAACGATAAATTTTGACTAAATTATTATGGTTAACATTCGTTGCAAGAGAGATGAATAATCTACAGGCATCGCTCGTGAGACGAACATTGACCATAATAATTTAATCAAACTATAGGCATCGATATTTCAACGAATATGGGGTAGATTTAGAAAAGATGAACTTTTTCTCTTGCATGTTGCGACGAAAGAGTACTTTAGTCGCAAGTGGTCGTCGCAAGTTTTTCAATATGTAGTAGTGAGTGGTACAACACTACACATCTACCTATTGATGCGAGAAAAATTCCCTTTGTCAACAACAGGATTTATCCCCAATGATAAGTCCCAATTAGATCTCTCATCGTTTTGAATAGGGAACCGATTCAGATTCTAGCCCGACAACCATTTTTTATTTTGGGTTTACCGCTTGCGGCCTAGTCCATTGATGAAGGTTTCTAAGATAAATAATGAAGTGAAACCAATCTAACATGCATGCATCCGAACGAAACTAAGGTAACCAAAAAGAGAACATAGAACCAACCATGTTCTTGTCAAGGGAACGAGAAGTAGTTCACAAAAATTAAAGACATAAATATGAATAAATAATTGCAAACATAGAATGATCTATCATTTAAACAATCATTTATGGTTATATTCCCACGAATTTAGAAAAATATTCTCCGAAGAATAGAAATAAGAATGCAACCATCATACATAATAGTAGCTTACAATATAAATTACATCCTTATACAACCTGAGTGCTGACCCAAAATGCAAAGGAATAGTCCACAAGACATCCAACATGAGAATGAGAGCTCTTCAAAAAATAACTTGGCTAAACATGATTCTCCTCATTAACAATTTAGGTAATAGTACATGAAATCTCCAAGAGCCAAAAATCCCTTTTCTTGGATGCAATCCCCATATTTATTGATATTCAACTTGACTCTTGGCCTTCCACCTTCCCCCTATGTCCTTTCATTTACAATTTCTTTTTCTTATCCCCTTAGTAATGATGAGAGAATAAAAACAATATAAATGTTCATGATTTAATGTATGATATGCAGTCACATTTCAAATTTGTCTTTTAGTGCTGGTGGACCATCACAGATTTTGGCCATAGTGCACCTTACCCACCGTGAATACGGGTTTGGACATTGGAAACTCTTCATTCTCCAGATTTTATATTTGATCATTATAGGGTTCAGACTTCCTCTTCAGTCATATGAATTTGATTCCATTTCGTTGTTCCTATGTTGTTGCGTCAATTGTTGTTTTTTTTGCTCTATCATTCTTGGCTATAGATCGCATTTGCTAGGGTATTGTTGCATACTAGAAGATTGTTTTGATGTGTGGAAGTTGAACCTTCATGGTTTTCTTCCTTCATACACTATCTATACGATTTGTTGAGTATGGCCTTCCTTTAGCATGGGTACCTGGAACCATTTAACATGTAGTGGATGAGTGACCACAAAATAACCTTGAAATAAACTATCAACACCATGCATTTCAAACCATAGAACTTTAAAAATCAACTAAGTGGAAGTACATATATGCTTCCTTGATTTCAGCTCCTGGTTCCTCTACTCTTCATCGAGGTATTATGTTCTCTAGGGCTATTTGTAACATCCCCGACCCTCCAGAGACCGGGTAATGATACCATGCAGAATATACACTTATATGATATATATGCATTTTAATGAATTTAAAACACTTAATCACGACAACACAGAATTATTGCTACCAGTTCAGGTTCCAAAAAATATTAACAGTAAATCCACATGCAATGAAATACATGATAACATTCAAGCATAAAAAAACATGCATAAAATACATAATTAAGCACATCAATGATACTTATCTTTTAGCTGGAGTAAATCCACAAACTACGTACAAACCTTCCACGAACCTCCCAAACTTAGATTGCGTTGCTCATCACTCTCAGCAGTAGGTCACCCCCGAGATGGGACTAAACTCCACTGGGCAAGGGAATTCTAGGCTTGGTAAGGACAATAAGGAAGTTTCACAAAGCAACAGGAAGGATTTTTATCCCAGGAGCCACTTACGCCCACAACCCAAAGACCCTCATTCCCCACATGCCTGCTCCACCCCAGGAGGATACACCTTCACTAATACAGGTCCATCGGCTAGTACCCCTCCTTTACCTTGGGCTTCAACAACAGGCTGGACCAGAAGTATCAAAGTATTGTAGCTGCTATGGGACTCCCTTCCAGGAAAACTCACTTTCCACCAAACTCTCTCACCTGGGAGAGATGCTCACAGGTCTAACAACCTACCTCTTCAATCAGTCTTCTACTCAGCTACAATCGGGTACGGGTGACAGTAACAACAAAAACCACAGGGAAAAATGGGTATGGACACCCAAAAAGACAACAGCCTAATGTTAAGTCACAACATGGCTTAGGAAACTACAATTGCATTGGGATTCACAGGAAACATGGATTAGTCCCTCAGTTTTCACTGGTTTCAGGGTGACTAACCTTGCGAGAGTGCAGACGCAAAGGTGAAGGATCTCAAAACTTGTCCATACACAAGGATGGGAGTCACACAGAATGGGAAGTGAACCCCCAACATGATTTGACTCACGATTTACTGGTTCCAGAGATCTGTGATGGATGCCCCCGGTTCACGGTTAGACAGTGGATGGAGAATGGAAAGTGAACCCCCCAACATGAGCTGACACTTTAGCTTTAAATTCGTGTGCCCGGGTTGACACTTGTCTTCCTAGAGTCTAGATCAGGGACATTATAGTGGTCCTCCCCATAAATCATGCAAGGTCTTCTTCTCTTTTTTTCCTCCCTCCTAAGTGTTTTGGGTGGGTGTAGTCCCTTTCTCAGTGTTGGAATTTTTCTTCTTATTCCTTTTCTTCTTTCCTCTAGGGTGTTGAGGATTCTTCGGCTTCATGGACTGCACCAAGTTGACCTTAGAGGTCTGAGTAGGGATCATGGTAGTTTGAACACTAGAACTAGTAGATGACGTGTGTAATGAGATAGACATGCGACTCATTTGATCAACTAATTGGTTCACATAGATATGGGAAACAAAACCAACCACACCATTGACATGGGGTCCTAGGTTTGGCTTCTTTAGATCTATTGATGGCCTAGGAGCCTGGGGGAGTTGACGAAGAATGAGTTTTTACCATGGAAAGTTTCTTTTGATAACTTTTTGGGAAATGAAAAAGTAATTTTTCACTTTGAGACCAAATAAGTGGTTTCCTTTTCATTATTTGAGCTTATTGTTACTTTATTCCATTTTTAATTAAATTTACCCTAGTATATAGTTTTTCATACGATTGACAGGATTATGAGGAATCGTTTAGGAAGATGGCGACTTCCACTGAACTTGAGGTACGTGTTTTCTGAACCGGCATATAGGGATAGATTTTTCCCTACATTCACTACCTTTCATTATTAACCATCCATTATGTCATTACACCACCTTAGATTCAATCTCGTTGGTTTGCTACATTGGCCATTCCATTTTACAAGTTGTAACTTGTTCAGTAGTGCCTACCTTTCATGGGAGCCCTAGTTAGCACCTATATTTCCATTTGGTTCCCATGATGCGATTTCTTGTATGCCCAAGAGCCCTCCTGTAGCCCCACCATGACTTGATGATTGAGCCTCATTTTTCTCTCTTCATCTATTTTCTGGCCACATCTTGTGAGGGTTGTTGAAAACGTTTTCTTATTTCTTAATGGTCACCTATGCATTTTTTTCTTGTGTCATGTCTCCCATTGCTGCGTTGTTGTTTTCCTAGATCTTGCTTATCGCTATTGCCATTGTGTTGACCATTTTCCTCTTTCATTATTTGGCATCCATTTTGCATTCACTTACCCATGGAGAGAACAATTGCTAAGAGTGGATCTCACTTTCTAGTACCATTTTCATTCATTTTTATTAGGTTGATTCCATGCACTTGGAAAATAGGAGCATGTTGTTAAGCCACTTGTTCTCTCTAGCTGAGTATACTTTTATCTCTTTTTTGGACTCGTAAAATAACATGAAAAAGACATTACCAAGTACAATTTTTCTCATTTTCAGACTTGTAAAAGGAAATGAAAAATGGGGGATAGACTTCTTATGGTTTCCCTAGATGCAAACAAATTATTTTCTTTTAACCACGAAGGGGATTGATCGTACCTTTAGACCGATAGTTTTCCTCACATGTCCTGGATGTTGCAACTCTTGAGATCCATCTCCAAATCCTGCAATCTGCTTCCTACACACAAGGATATAAACAACCACCTATCTATTGTCCTTATAGTGTTAAAAAAATCAAATTCACTAGATCTATCTTGATCTATTGCTAATAAGATCAAATCCAAAAATTTATGAATTAAACACAAACAATTTGGGGGAAAACCAATGATCTATTAATGAATATAGAAGAAATACATGAAAGTTTCATACCTTGGATGTGGATGCAATTCCCCTTTGGCTCATTGCTTCTTTCTTTTCCTCAGCTTCTCGATCAAACTAGGCAATCTAATTTCTAGCTATTTTGAATAGGAAAATCACCTCTACAATTGGATAGCATAACTCTACAAATTATTCTTCCCCCTTTTTCTCAAGTCTTTCCTTTCTTATATAGATCCTTGGAAGAGGCTTGGGAGAGATTCTAGATATTCAAAAACCCAATAGAAGCTTGAATGATGTGAGTTCCTGGTCTCATGCCACAAATATACAACTCACCCATCGCTTAGCTCTTCTTAACTCATTGAATCTAGAAGGTTACACATATAATTGCTTGTTTCACTACAGATGACATGCGATGATCATCGCAAGTTGTCTCCTATGAGTCCTGTGATAACCCTAAAAAAGGTCCTTAATATCAAGAAAGACATGTTATTTGGATTTCATCTTCTGTTGGATTCTCTTCTGGCCTATAGGGTGGAAATTAGGGCCATAACAGATTCCCCTAATGTGTGAGGTTAGGAAAGGAATGGATGGTCAAAACACATTACAATAAAATAAATTCCATGTGAGGCAGCGTGAGAAGAGAGAAAAGGAGGTCTAGATGTCAAAGAGTGCTTGTAATAAAACACCAAGTATGAATACATAGACACACCATCCCCTAGGTAGACAAACTCAGACTCTAAATAGCATGGTCACCAAACAATACACTATGGATCCATGACATGAAATGCAAGACCATGGACATGAAAGAATACATGGTGGATCTATGTCATCAATGAGAGCATATCCATGAGACAATAAAATGTGGATCTATGTCATGTATACAATCATAGGTACTAGAAAATACAATGTGGATCTATGAAACAACATATATACATCAGGAAGACAATGAGCATTGAGGGAAGTGCCCTCGATGTCTTCAAAGCACTCATAGATAAGTGATATACTCCATTGCAACTTGGGAGGGGATGTTGTAAAGGAATTATGTGTCCTTGAACCCAATGTATTCATCCCAATCCCTAATGGTACGAATCTACATCATGCGAATATATGAGTTGATGTCAAGCATGGTAGAAACCGTCTGATTACTGGTCATTGATTTATACCATTAATAGATGTGAGGGGACCCACTAATGAGGAATATGGACCCCAAGGTAACTAGTACAATTTAGCGAGTGTGAATATAGGATATGATGTCGAACACTCATAGAATCAATCAATCATGATTCAATGATTTAGACCCACTGACAATCACAAGGAGGAATTCCACTGATGATAGCAAGCTCCAAGGTACTAGCTAGTTTCTAGATCCCTTTCCTAGATAGTGTGTTGAAGTTGATATGAAGAGATTTGTTGAAGGAGGGCCCTAATTTATCCCCCATCAATTGACACGAAAAATACATTGATAGATGATGTGAAGAGAGAGAATCACAATGTACCACTTAAAAAGGGATGATCGACTCAAAAAATCAACAAAAAAACAGATGAACAACTTAGGCTTAAACTTCACTTGAACATATAGCATGACATAATGGTGACTTTTGGAAGCAAGATGCAATATCTAGATGAATATAGTGGAACAGGGTAGGAGGAATTGAAGCACTCTCCATGATGACAGGAAGAGTAACCAGCTGGAGGAGTATCTATGACTCATATTACCAGGATGAATCCTAGGAAAGATAAAACCCAACTGTATGATGAGGACTCAAACAGTTAGAAAATGCCCCCATTCCTAAATTGAAACTCGTCATGCTGACTCTCATTAGTTCCACACTAGGACAAGATGATCTATGCATCACCTCATCCTTTGGATTATTGATTGAAGCCATGAATTCTAGGATGGCCTCATATGAAGGAAACTCAGTATCTAGGAAATCATGTGAACATGGATATTCAACAACCCATTCAGGTGGAGTAGGTTTATCACACTCCATATAATGATGGCGTTGTTGACCAACATTAGTGAATGTTGATAGGATTGTTAGATAGATAATCTCATCTCTGGTGAGCAACATGGATTCTCCATATGAGTTAACATCCTTGGGATGAGTTACCACCCAAGGATCAACAAATCTAAGGGATCCAATGGTAGATGAGGAAATCATGTTGATAGGAGAAATTTTCATAGTAGGAGATGGTGGAGTAAGAAGAAATATACCCATAAGTGAAGGATATTTAAGCATCCCCACACCAACATGCATATAATACTACTGAGTATCACCTACAAAGGGTACATTTGACCCAGAATTGGATCCAAGGTATGGGGTGTAGAACACAAATTGATCAATCATCACTATTTTCCCTTGATGAGGGAAGCATAAGACCCTAAATATTGACAAGAAAATTGCAATCATATTTTATTAAAAAGTATTCCCAAGTAACAAATTGTAGTCAAGAGGTGCATCAACAACCTCCATGGAAACATAGACAGTCTCACCACCTAACTCGATGGTTAAGGCGATAATTATTTCATGAGGTTGGAATATGTGAACATCAAATGATTTCAACAGTGTTGCAAATGTGTCTAGTTTAGGAGAGCGAATGGATTTCCAAAATTAATAAATAGACACGATGCAAGTTGAAGCTCCTTCATTAACCACAGTTAGCAATATTGTTTTGCCCATAATGTGCACTTTTATCTAGAAAGAAACCCGATGGGAAATCCTATGAGTAACCTAATCAGAATAAAAGGTCATCAAACTTGACCTCTAGGGATCAATCCCATCAAACTAAGAATCTTAGGAGAACTTCGAGGGAATAGATGGAACAAGGTGCCTGGGCCAAGTCTTCCACATTGTTGTAGTTGTGGGAAGCCATTTTTTTAGATTGTGTATCGTTCTTCGAAGAACGACCCTCAGGGGGTGAAGCAATGTGTCAAATGGTGGCTTCTCAATTTGAAGAGGGCGACCATGATAGGAAGAATATGTTGGTTCATGCACAATAGGAATAGGATTATATGTGTCATAGTTCTTGGATTGCATTTGCAAATTAAATATGTGGTCACAGATGAAAATAGAAGCATTCGAGGAAGACCCCTCATGGTGATGGGTACCTACGATGCCTACTTGCGGAGGGTTAGTATTTGTGGATACCATATGTTGAGGTTGAGGGGGGAAATGATGAGTTAAGACAACATGATACCGAGGGCCCTTTTGCTGTGCCAAAAATCTATGGACCTCATCCTTTTGAGGACACTAATGAGTAGGGTGGTCCTCCCCACAAATTGTGTAGGGGATTTGAATCTTATTTTTCTCTATTGTGCCTCCCTTCTGAGTGTTTTGGGTGGGCACAATCCCTTTCTTAGTATTGGAAATTGTCTTCTTATTCTTTTTCTTCTTTCCTCTGGGTGTTTTAGGATTCTTCGATTGCTTGGATTGCAGCGAATTCACCTCATAGTTTTGAGTAGGAAATATGGTAGTTTGAGCACTAGAAATAGTAGTTGAAGGGTGTGGAAAGATAAACATGTGACCCATATGATCATCTAACTTGTTCAATGAGGCATGGGAAACATAACCAACCACACCATAGGCATGGGGTCCTAAGTTTGGCTTCTTTAGATCTGTCGACGACCTAGGAGCATGGGGGATAATTTCATACAAAGTACTTTATCGAGAGTAAATCAATTCTAAGTGTTGGTCATGCATAATGGCTTTCTCCTCGGTATTTTTACCAACCATAGTTACATCCCTAGAAATGGTTGGAAGGAGAGATTTGGTGAACCACTCCATCCATCAAGGAATTGGATGAGCACCATAACAAATACATCATGATGTGTGTGGAGGGGTATTCTCTCGGATTTCCGTTGAATTTTGGTATGTCTAAAGGTATTGTTCCAGGCATAGTCGGCCATGAAGGGTTATGGGAAATAGGGTCATTTGTCAATCATGCTAGATCAATTAAGTCTAACATTGTGAGGAAAGTCAATGATGTGTGATAAAATTAATACTAGGAGGGAGATGTGGTCTATGTTATCCCAGATGGACCTTGCAGTCCCCCTATGTTCATATTACCATAAGGCTATTGAGGTGTTCCCAAAGAGTGAGTGATCCTATATATGGTGTCACTTTTAGGAGCATGATTTCTCCCTGGACTGGACATTCACTCGAGGGGATTTCCCCCAAGGATAGGTATGAACCCTCTAGGAAACAAATTCCCAATGCTAGTCCTAGGGAAGAATCCCCCATAACCATATTTGTGAATAAAGAGAAATCCTGCCCAATTTGAAAATTTACCCTCGAGAGGTGTGCCCCTAGAGAAAGGTGGGCTAACCCATGGGAATTTAAAACCTCTTGTCATACTACTATCCCCAACCTAAGTAGGGAGAGCCCCAAAACCACTAGGAAATATCCACCTTAAAGGCACACCCGCACCTGATGATATTGGGCTGCTCATAGGAATGGCAGAGGTTGAAGGAGTTCCACTTCCCATGTTGAAACCAAGGCTTAGCCCCCCACCTAAAAAGGATCCAGACATGGGCATTGGGATGGAAGGGGCATGCATATTAACACTGAGTATACTCACAGATGGAAATGAAGACACAGTCAAGGTCCCCCCAAATCAAGGGACCTTTAGAAAATGGCATGAACGGTGTAGGTTCATTGGCAATAAGACCAGGAAATGTGGAATTCATTGGGATTCCTTCAGTCCCACTTGATGATGGGATGGATGGATAAAATACACTAGATGAAACTTGGTCCCGACATGGTGTAAGGATTATTGAACAAAGAAAAAGGCTCATTAAAAATCTCCCCTACCTGGACAAGTAGAGGTGCTTCAGGATTAGTTAAAGGAGGGTTAAAGTTTGTTGGAGGACCTTCATTGACTACTTCCACTTCAACCAGACTAGTATCCTCAAACCAAGAATAATACCCTTCAAATTCTTGGTTACCTACTTCACACCACTTGCGAGGTGGTTGTACCTACGTGATGGGTTCTAGTCCTCACAATTGATGATATTGGTGCACTAATTCATCCACATTGAAAATAATAGGGGTAAATCAATAAAAATTCAACCTATGGTCGATCCGGAGTCAAAATCAAAGAGAACACCCCTATGAAATATAAGATAATGATAAGAAAACAAATGGCTCAGGGGGACTTCTGAAAACCAACCCTCTAGGGGAAATGAAGTCCCCACAAGATTGGATAGCAAAGGTATGAGGAGCATTTAAGATGATCTATGGGAAACAACCTTAATCGATGCAATCACCCCTTATTAATGTGGGTACCCTATGGGGGAACTAAGATTATGAATGAACTTCTACCACGAGGACTACCAAAACGTCCCACCTGCAATCACCTTTGTTGCCTACCTAGGAAGGGTCACTAAGGCTACCAACTTACAATCAATAATAGGGCGAACAGTCCTAGGTTCGACCACACATAAGGGAAGGGTAACTAAGCCCGAAGCTCTGAAGGTGTTACTTCACACAGAGGCGTGGCACCAACAAAACCCCAATATACATAGAAATCAAAGTGATATCACAAACACCAAAACAATCAGAGAGGGGTAATCTCCCTACTTGCGTCAATGCAACTTCATTCTTAACTCTTGTGTTAGAGGAGGCTCCCTACACACTATTTGCAAGAATGGATTTATCTCTCATTAATGACTCATAATTTTCATTTCCATGGCCTTGTATAGTTTACTCTCCAATCCTATTATAAGGCCCTAAGATTATCCAATGTTGGTTCACTAAAAAATAAAAATGTCTAATTGATTTTAGATTACACAATTTCCTTTTATGGTTGTTATTTATGTCAACGTGAGATGAATGAAAGTCTTCAATGTATTCTATCTATGAGAGGGAAGAGATGACTTTTTCTTTGTAATTTTGAAATGAAACCCCACACACCATACAACCATACAAACATTTCATATCTATAATTCTTCTAAGAAATCAATCCAAACCATTCAACAATGCAAACTCTTGTTCTAATGCTTCAAAATCTCACAAGCATGCAAATTTATTTTATTTTTGTAAATTTTCCAAGTGTAATGAAAAAATATTTCGGATCTATGCAAGAACACAAAATGAAAATTCAAAACCAACAAATTCAAAAACCATAGGGTTATAGGAAATTGGTAGTGATGCTAGATAATCCCACTCCAATGTCTCTACTAATCTCTCACCCAAAAAATCACCTAAAAGGATAGATCTAGCAGTGGATAATAATCACAAAAGGACACTATAAAAGAAATCACATCAAACACTACTAGATTTTTTCAAATCTATTGGGTTCACTTCCCAAATTAACAGGATCACTAGATAGTAAACAAGCCTAACCAAGCAATCCAAGAACAAACCACACAATCACACTCCAAAAAAAAAAGAATTCAAATTATGTGAAAGTAAGACTCAAACAGAGGCAAGACACTTATAGGACAAATCAATAGAGACCTCAAGGACTAGAAAGACTAGATCTAGTCTCACAAGTCTATAAGCCTACAACTTTCCCCAATTTGAAGGGGTCGTCGTGAGACACAGACGTGAAAACAAGTGATGATCATTATGTGCCCCTTATACTGCAACATGCAAAGCCTGCATAAAAATTTCATTTTTGGAAAGGATGGATCTGTCTCAGATCTGTCATATATGTCTCAACTCTATCAAATTTGTGAGATAAAACCTTTGGAAAAGTATATGGAAGGAAAATTAAATGACAAACAAAAAATAGAGGGAAATTTGGCAAGTGATTCCAAATAAGAATCAAATATTCTTCCCAAACAGAGTCACTAGTTCTGTTATTGGATAAATATTACCAGTATGGTAAGTAGATCTCCCTAGCATCGTCTTACTGATCCTAGGAAAACAGTGGGGATAGAATTCTATGTGTTTCCTAGACTCAAGAAAATGGATTCACAATTAACTTGAGTGGTAGAGATAACATACCTTTCACTATAGTTTTATCTTCATATATCTCAGTTGATGTAGATATGAAGTCCCAATTCCAATCTCTGCAATCTTATTCCTACACACAAAATACAAACAATGCCTTTCTACCTCTCTACTTAGTGTTAGAATCCTAGATTCAACTTGGCTATACTCTGATCTATAATGGAATAAACCAGATCTACACATTTGCACATCAATTACAAACATTTGTAGGGGGGAAACCAATTATCTATTAATGAATATAGAGGAAATAAATCAAAGTTTCATACCTTGTGTTGGCCCTCGACCAAGTTTTGAGGAATACTTGGTTATAGTTGACCATTTGGTACGTCGACTGCCTGTCGAAGATGGAGCGCATGGTGAAGCGGAGATCACGGGATCTCTCCACCTTTTGTGGAACCTTTTTTGGTTTTTTGGGAATATTGTAATGGGAAAGGGATGTCGGCCCTTGTTTAGGCCTTTTTCTATGTATAAATAGAGGTCTAGGCCATGTAAGAAAAAAAGGCCCTGTCTAGTCGATGTCTTAGTGCATAAGTTGGATCTATGTGATCAGAAGTCTGTGTGACTGTAAGAGCTCTGTGCATGCTGTAATAAGTGTTGAGTGCATAGACTGTGATAAGGCTTAGTGCTTGGATCTACCCGGGGAAAGAGGATCTAGCGAGCTGCGCAGATCTCTTGTCCTATGCAGGGTAGGATCTTTAAGGCTTAGTGTTAGTAGCGGGATCTGTGTGATCAGGTATCATAAGGCTCTGTGCATTTTGTGTAAGACTTGCAGAGCTGAGTGCAAGTATCTGTGAGAGACTATAGAATTCTTTTTGCTAAGTGCAAGCAAGAGGGATCTAGCGAGTTGCGCAGATATTTTGTCCCATGCGAAGTAAGGGTCATCGAAGCTCCGTGTTGTAACTTCTTGACCAAGATAATATAAAGAAGACTTTGTGAACGTAGCCCCAGGGTGGCGGTGAACCATGGTAACTCTGTGTATTATGTTGATGTGTTTGTCTCTCTCTTGCTAAGTGCTCTGATATGGTTAGATAGATCTATTGATGCTTTGTGCTTATGAGATATGAATGCATGCTAAATATGATACATAAGATGCTAAGTGATTTCTGCAAAGTGTATTAATGAATGTATGTTAGGAAATAACTGACGCTAAGTGCATTGTAAGCAAGATAATCACAAATCTTTGTCCCAGCTAAGGTTGCAGACACCTAAGTCCTGCAACCACCCCTGCCTCTACCTCGGGTGAGACTTCATCTGCTTCGCAGGTGTTGCTGAAAGGGAAGGTAGTTAGGGCTTTGTTGGTGCGCTCTTGAGTGTTGAACCCTGGGTCTACCCCTGTGCCAAAAAATGGTTCCGTTGTCGGGACCTGGAACTGTGATTGCTGGGAACTGAAGAAGAAGAAGCTTTGTGCGAAATAAGCTCTATGCGTAAATCTGTTGCCTTAGTGCGTAGCATTTTGTTTGACCTGTGAAGCTTTGTGCCAAGAAAGAAAGGTCAGATCTGAAGAAGAGAGGTCAAATATGAAGAAAAATAAGTCATATCTACGAGGAAAGAGGTCATATCTGCAAGAAAAAGGTAAGAATAGTTAAAAGTCTTAGATCTGGAAGCTTTGTGCTCTGTAGAAGTAAGATAAGTGAAATGTTTTGTTTCTAAAGCATGGATCTAGGTATGTTTGATAGATTCTATCCTAGCTTCAAAACTAGGGCATTAATAGACAAAAGAGAGTTTGATATGAATAGATCTGATAAGTATAGTGATAGATATGTTATACCTATGCATAGAAAGAATTTTGGAACTAACCAATGGATGCAGGATCCTAGAAAGAAATTTTTGCAGGCTAACCGTTATGATCCTAGCACACAGTACCTGAAAAGTTGGGGATCTTTGAAGAGAAAGAGAGGATTAAATATTTATTACAATTGCAGAAGGCTCGAACATCTTGCTAAGGAATGCCCTGGGCGAAGACCCAGTTGTCTTTGTTGTAAGGCTATGGATCATGAAGTACTGGATTTCCCTAGAATGATTGCTAGACTTTAAAAGATGAATATAGAGAAAGTAGGAGATCCAAAGACCCAGATTATAGAGGAACCCCAGAGAAAATCAGAGAAAGTATTGATGAAAATGCAAGAAACCCTTAATGATCACAGAGACCTAAGCTTATTAGAAATCTTCAAGAAGAAAGAACAGATTGAAGTGAGAATAGGAGACTTTGACATTGACTGTGTTTTGGATGAAGAAACACATGTGAACATTATGACAGAAGGAACCTAGAAAGCTATAGGAAGACCTGACATGACCCCTTCATTAGGAGGAATAGGGTTATTCAGAGGAAAGCTGGTAAACCAATGTGGAAAGCTCACTCAGATATCTATGAATGCTCATGGAGCTTCGACAGAAGAATATTTTGAGATTGTCAAGTTCGTAGAAGACAACGCCCCGTTTAATATGTTACTTGGTAAACCTTGGATTGAGAAAGATCAAGCCAGAAAACAGGAAGTAGAAAAGGACCTAGAACAAAAGAGACAAGAGTTAAGAGACTTCATGACTAGAAGGATCATGCAGTTGATTGAATAATGGGAGAACATATCAAGGGTTCTTGACCCCAGGAACTTGGATGACAAAGTTGATAGAACGCTAGAAGAACCCCAGAGGACCGAAAAATATGTTGGACAAGTAATACCTGTGGATTTGAAGAAAGAATCTCAACATTGCAAACTTACCATGCCAAGAGAAGAAAAGAATCAGAATGAAAAAAGGATGACCAAGACGAAGCTCACTGGGAAGAAGGCTAGAAAACTCATGAAGAAGAAAGCGAAGTTGGAGAAATTACAGAACATTCCAGAAGAAACACCGCAGAAGGAAAACATGTCGAATTTGAGCTTCACCGGGATAGAAGAACAATGACATATGGCACTTCGCCATGTCGAAGTAATATAGTCGTTAGACGATGATATACCCGTTCCGCTGATGGCCTGAACATCTCGAAAGAAAGTTATGACCTATTACCTAACCGTTAGACTACGCCATAACAAACAGATCAAGAGTTAATGGACCCTCCTATCCATTGCAAGCAATCCATTACAACTTTACTTACTTATTCCGTCGCGCCATGCCCGAAAGACACTTTTTCCAATTGATAACTTGAGCTCACAGAATACCTGCATTGTGGAATAGTGACTACCCTGCCTTTCTCTCTACTCGATTACGGTACCTTCATCCCATTGAAAACATGAGAAAGTGATCCCGAGCTTACATGTTCAACGAGCTTAGCACATCAGAAGAATCAGTGAGAGAAGTACTCGCTAGCTTAAGAACCAAAAGAGTTATGTCGGAAAGAGGAATGTCCATTGGAGTCCAAGCCTCATCGTCAAGAGGAGTAGCAACTTCTCCATCCACTGCTCAAGATGGACCATCCCGATAGATCATCAAGAAACGTACTAAACATAGAGATGACATCGTGAATGCCAAACTGATCCCAAGCATCTTGCCCTCTTACATACCTCCTCTGAAAGGTGAAATCAACTGTGACAGTGTGCCCTGAGATTACAACTATCCTATGATCACTTCATACCTACTAAAGGGAGTGCGCACAGTTCGCACTGAGCAGACCAAGCTCGCAGCATTGAAGTTTTGCGACTTCAACCTTGGTGACCAAAAATCCTACATTATGCTTTCCCCGCACAAGTATCTGACGATGACAAAGGGGAAGAATTCCAAGATCGTCCCTCAGCAATGGACGATGAACCTTGCACAATCCACCTTACTTAAAGTAATGAAGATTCCACACTTTGGAAGGCACCAGGAGGTGAATGCTTGCGTAACATTGCTACTGGCGAGATACCATGGAGGATATATCTAGTTGAACCGATGTAATATGATTGATCCGACGCTGATCAATCAGATCACCGGGCTGAGCATGTAGGGTCTTGACTCGCAAGACTATTACCCTAGAAAGATCGTGGATTGCGCTCTTTCACAGAAGATTAAAGAGGCCTATGTAAATGTTGAAAAAGGCGTGCGAGGTTACAAGGTAACCTCTATTGATAGTGGAATAGTGCGCCTCACCTGTCAGATGATCGCAGGAAAGTTAGTCTGGAAGAACAGACCGACGCAAGTATCTGGGTTTGTAGTTGATCTCGCAAGAAAATGCATATAAGGAGTCCAAATGAACTGGTCAAAGTACTTAGTGGATCAAATCGAATTGGATTGCAGAGAAGCGTAAGACCAGGGATATGAGTTCCACTTCAACTGGCTTCTCATCTTGATCACCTTCATAGCATGGGAGATGTCGGAGGATGTCATTTTTCCTGAAACCCTATCGTTTGAACCATTGGCTACGAAGTTCAGTACATTATGGTACATGACAGATATGAACAAGCAATGGCAGTCGAATGCCCTCTTTCACAGATACTACATCCAGTTAAATACCGCGATACAAGCCACATATCGCATTACTTCGAACACACTCCACAGATTTAGACCCTTAATGAAGTTCAGTGTGGACCGCCACTTCATATACCTAACTCCACGCGCTAATGAGCACCAGGAATAGCTGCAGTCCTATTATAAACTAACAGAAGAAGACCTTGAAGAGATCACCAAGGAATGGTTGGCGGACCTCCTCGTTGCAGCTGATCCAACAAATATTTTAGATATCAGCAGCCCAAAAGCTATGCAAGACACACCTGGGCCTAGTAAGACATAGAAGACAAAGAAGACAGAGGATACAAAGAAAACTGAAGAGGTTCAAGATGTGGATAGCCAACATAAATTGGAGTCACAGCTCCAGGAGGATAAGTACCAAGCTGAGAAGTTTCAGGTACAGCTAAATGCCCTATCGAACCTAGAGAAAATGAAGAGGTCCCATGAACAACGCATCGTGTAGCAATAGATTCATATGATCCAGAGCAAGGTCATGGAAGTGACACAACAACTTCAACCTTTGCAGGATAGGGCATGTCAACTATTCTTAGAGATTGAGAGCCAAGGGATAGACTTGGAACAGGTCATGAACATAGTAGAGAAACGCTTAGAAGGACCAGTTAGTAATGCACTCATTCAGGAGTTTGTCGAGCAAGAAGCAATAGTAAAGAAATAGGTCGAAGTCTCTCGAGCGAAGCTTGAGGCCTTCAAGGCAAAGTTACCCAAAGAAGAGTGACTCAGGATGATACACAGGTGAGTGTTGGGGGCCTATTGGCCCTCGACCAAGTTTTGAGGAATACTTGGTCATAGTTAACTGTTTGGTACTTCGACTGCCTGTTGAAGACGGAGCACATGGCGAAGCAGAGATCACGGGATCTCGCCACCTTTTGTGGAACATTTTTGGGTTTTTTGGGAATATTGTAATGGGAAAGGGATGTTGGCCCTTGTTTAGGCCTTTTTCTATGTATAAATAGAGGTCTAGGCCATGTAAGAAAAAAAGGCCTTGTCTAGTCGATGGCTTAGTGCATAAGTTGGATCTATGTGATCAGAAGTCTGTGTGACTGTAAGAGATATGTGCATGTTGTAATAAGTGTTGAGTGCATAGAGTGTGACAAGTCTTAGTGCTTTGATATGCCCGGGGAAAGAGGATCTAGCGAGCTGCATAGATCTCTTGTCCTATGCGGGGTAGGATCTTGAAGGCTTAGTGCTAGTAGCAAGATCTGTGTGATCAAGTATCGTAAGGCTCTGTGCATTTTGTGTAAGACTTGCGGAGCTGAGTGCAAGTCTCTGTGAGAGACTATAGAAGGATTTGTTCTGAGTGCAAGCAAGAGGGATCTAGCGAGCTGCGCAGATCTTCTGTCTCGTGCTAAGTAAGGGTCATTGAAGCTCCTTGTTGTAACTGCTTGACCAAGATAATATAAAGAAGACTTTGTGGACGTAGCCCCAAGGTGGGGGTGAACCATGGTAACTCTGTGTATTGTGTTGATGTGTTTGTCTCTCTCTTGCTAAGTTCTCTGATATGTTTAGATATATCTATTGATGCTTTGTGCTTATGAGATATGAATGCATGATAAATATGATACATAAGATGCTAAGTGCTTTCTACGAAGTGTATTAATGAATGTATGTTAAGAAATAACTGATGCTAAGTTCACTGTAAGCAATATAATCATAGATCTGTGTCCCAGCTAAGGTTGCAGACACCTGAGTCCTGCAACTACCCCTTCCTCTACCTCGGGTGAGACTTCATCTACTTCATAGGTGTTTCCAAAAGGGCCGATAGTTAGGGATTTGTTGGTGCGCTCTTTAGCGTTGAACCCTAGGTCTGCCCCTATGCCAACACCTTGGATGTTGATGTGGTTCTTGTTTGGCTCCTTACTCTTTTCTTCTCCTCAACTTCTTAATCAAACTAGGCAATCTGATTTCTGGTTGTTGTGAATAGGAAAAGAACCTCTACAATTGGACTACATAACTCTGCAAATGATTCTTCCTTTTTTTTCTCAAGGCTTTACGTTCTTATATAGATCCTTGTAAGAGGCTTGGGAGAGATTCTAGATATTCTAGAACCTAGTAGAAACTCAAATTATGTGAGTTCCTAGGCTCATTCCACATAGATACAACTCACCCATTGCTTAGATATTCATAACTCATCGAATATAGAAGGTTACACAGATCATCACTTATTTCACTATAGATGACATGTGATGATCATCGTGTATTGTCTCCTATGATTCTTGTGACAACACTAAAAAAGGTCATAAATCTCAAGCAAGAAATGTTCTTTGGCTTTCATCTTCTGCTGGATTCCATTCTAGCTTATAGGGTGGAAATTAAGGCTATAATAGATTCCCCCTAATGTTTGAGGTCGGGAAAGGAATGGATGGCCGAAACACATTACAATAAAATAGTGTCCATGTGAGGCAGGGTTAGGAGAGAGCAAAGGAGTTCCATAGGTCAAAGAGTGTCTGCAATCGAACACCAAGGATGAATGTAGATATAGACCATTTCCTTGGTAGATATACTCAGACACTCAATAGCATGGCCTCCAAACAATACATTGTGGATCCATGACATGAAATGCAATATCATGGCCACATAAGAATACACAAGGAATCCATGTCATCAATGAGATCATAGCCACAATAAAATATAATGTGGATCTATTTCATGTATACAATCATAACCACCAAAAAATACAATGTGGATCTATGACACAACATATATACATCAGAAAGACAATGGAAATTGAGGGAAGTTCCCTCAAAGTCTTCAAAGTACTCATAGAAAAGTGATATACTCCATCACAACTTGGGAGGGGATGTTATAAAGGAATGATGTGTCCTCGAACCCAAGGTCTTCATCTCAAACCATTATGGTAGGAATCTACATCATGCGAATAGATGAGCTGACATTGAGGATGGTAGAAACCACTTGATTACCAGACATTGATATATACCATTAACAGATGTGAGGGGACCCACCGATGAGGAATATGGACCCCAAGGTACCTATTATAATCTAGTGAGGGTGAATAGAGGAAATGATGCCAAAAAATCATAGAATCATTTGATCAAGAGTCAATTATGCAGACCCATTATCGATCATGAGGAGGCCTACCACTAATGATTGCAAGCTCCAAGCTACTTGTTGGTTTCTAGATCCCTTTCCTAGATAATGTGTTGAAGTTGATAGGAAGAGATTCATCAAAGGAGGGCCTTGATGTATCCCCCATCAATTGACATGAAACATACACCAAGAGATAATGTGAATAGAGAGTATCACAAAGTACAAATAACATAGGGATGGTCGACTCGGGATTAAAATTCCCTTGAACATATAACACGACAAAATGGTGACTTGGCAGCAAGACACAAGAGATGGACGAATATATTGCAACAACACAAGAGGCATTGAAGCACTCTCCATGATTACTAGAAGAGTAATCGACCGAAGGAGTATGTCTGACTCATATTACTAGGATGGATCCTAGCCAAGCTAAAACCCAATTGTATGATGAGGACTCAAATAGGTGCCATGTTCAAGGGAAACTCGACTAACACTACCATTTTGAGAATAAACCAGTGGTGAAAAACCCTCACTCTTTTTTTTGTGTGTGTGTTTTTTATATCCTTCATGTTTAATGAGCATGAAAGAAGGATGCAAGTATGCTCAGTATGTACCTTTTTCATGTCCTTTTACGAGTCCAAAAAAGAGATAAAAGTGTACTCAGTAATGTCTTTTTTGCATTCTTTTACAAGTTCGAAAAAAAGAGATAAACGTATACTCAGCTAGAGAAAACGAGTGGCTTAACAACATGCTCCTATGTTCCAAGTGCATGGAACTGAACTAAGAAATATGAATGCAAATGGTACAGGCAAGTGAGATCCACTCTTGGAATTTTTTCTCTCCATGGGTAGGTGGATGCAAAATGGAGGTCAAATAATGCAAGAGGTAGATGGTCAAGTCTATGAAAATAGCGGTAAGTGGGATATGGAAAAATAGCAGTGCAACAGGGGGAGGAATGACACAAGAAAAAATGTATAGGTGACCATCAAGGAACATGAAAAAAATTTCGAGAACCCCCACGAGATGTGGCTAGAAAATATAAGAGAGGAAAATGAGGCTCAATCATCAAGTCATGGTTAGGCTGCAGGAGGGCTCCCAATCCTACGGGAAATTGCAGCATGGGAATCAAATGAACATCCATGTGTTAAATAGGGATCCCTTGAAGGGTAGGCACTACTAAACAAGTTACGACATGCAAAACGAAATGGCTAATGCCATAACCTAACGCGATCGAACCTAAGGAATAGTGATGGAAAAATATACAGTTAATAATGAAAAATAATATCATAAGGAAAAACCTATCCATGCATTCCAGTTTAGAGAACACACACCTCAGGTTCAATGGAAGTATCCATCTTTGCAAAAATGTTCCCATAATCCTACCAACAAATGTAAATTATATTTTGGGGGTCAAAACACACTATGAAATATCAAAAGAAAAAACATTTTTTGATTTTTTGGATATGATATATGAAAAACAAAATCACTCACACCAAACACCTATGTACAAGGAAGTACACATTTGGATGATTTATGTAGTGTAGATCCCATGGCTAGGATCAGACCAAGGATATTTGTCATAATCGTTGAATTCATGAGCCGATGCTGGCATCATATGGAATAACATGTTGGGGCCATGCCAAATAGGAATGAATTTATGTGATCGAATATACTCATTGTGAGTGGTTCCATGAGCTGTGGAAGCTCCTTGATGAGACCCATCAATACATGAAGGAGGTATGAAACATGAATCTTCGAAGGAAGGGGAAGTAAAGAATTCAATCACAAGTTTTGAAAAAGAAACTCGAGGTGGAAAAGGATCAAGACTAGGAGGGCTACTGGATGCCCTAGAAAATGCCCCCAGTCCTAAATGGAAACTCATCAAGATAGGCCTTTCTTATCCCTAAATCCATCCTTGAGGTCATATATTTAGAACCTTATTTAACATATGCTTATATGTTGTTTCATATATTTTTTGAACGCTATATTGTTGGCATAGGAAACCAATGATAAGGATAAGATCCTTAATGTTTATGATTTGATAATCTTGTGCTAAGACCTAAGAAAATTGAAACACCAATTCTGATTCAAAAAAGACGAAAGGATATAGATCCAATAGTCTTATATGCATGTTGGTGTGGGGATGTTGGTGCATAAATCATCAAATCTAGAAGGTTACATAGATCATCGTTTTTTTCACTATAGATGACATGCAATGATCATCATGTGTTGTCTCATATGAGTCTTGGGATGACACTCAAAAAGGTACTAAATCTCAAGAAATAAATGTGCTTTGGATTTCATCTTTTCTTTGATTCCCTTCTGGCCTATAGGGTGGAAATTAAGGCTATAACATATACCTTCTAGATTCAATGAGTTACAAAGAGATTAAAAAAGGTACTAAATCTCAAAAAGAAATGTGCTTTGGCTTTCATCTTCTATTGGAGTCCCTTCTAGTCTATAGGGTGGAAATTAAGGATATAACAGTTGAACACCAAAAGAATTGACATAATGCATTACCAAATTCTCTATGGGATGAAAGAGTGACCCCTAAAGCCTCTTTAGGAACATATCCTTACTTTTTTTTCTACAAAAAAAAGCCATCCTTTGTCCAAACATTTTCTTTCCATATATTCAATTATCCCATGTTTCATGGGGGTAGATTACAAAGTCATCCAAATAAGGGTGGATACCTTTCTCAAAATAGAAAAAGAAAGGGAGAAGGAAGAGAAGATTTTTTTTTGTGCACCAATAGAAGGTTAAGATATGGCTTGAAAACAAATTTGCAGGAGAAAAGGACTTCCAGGTGGGAGACCTCATTTTAGAGTGGGACAAGTCACACAAAGATAAGGGTAATCATACTAAATTTCAACATTTGTGGCTTAGTCCTTACTTAGTGCTTAAAAAACTTGGCTTAGGTATGTATAGAATACAAAAACTAGATTGAGAAGTAGACCTACTTCATGTCAATGGACAAATTTTGAAGAGATACTTCAGTTAGCTACCTCTCATGTAGTTATCTTGTACATAGGTAAATTTCTTTTGTTTTCCTTTAAGTTTTTAATTTGATTTAAATTCTTCATTGTTTTCCTTTGCTCTAACCATAACTTAACTTGAATAGTTTGTTTTAAAGAATTTTCCTTTTCAATATTCTTTCAAGAACTAATTAATGATATATTGCAAGTGATCTTATTGTTTTAGGATCCTTATGAAAAACTAGTCAGAATCATAAAAATCTACTCTGAGCTCAATGGACAATACAATAGTTCAAAATATCTTTTATCATTACCTCATTCTAGTATTTGAGTTTTCAACTCAGTGGTGGAACAATTCTTAAACAATGTTGGATATGAATATGTCATGTCTAGTTCTAGATAACTTACCACTCATCTCCATGGCTCCATACATGTACTTAACAATGATTGATTTTTTACTCAGAATCTTATGGAGTTCCCAAGATTTTGGATACAAGGAAGATGAAAAAGGCATATCTAAAACATTTCTCAAATAACAAGTATCATCCCAAATGCCTTTAAATATTTATTGAGATTCCCCCATCCACCTCTCTCTCAAAATAAAATCAAAAGGTAAAGTCTTGGGAAATGAATTCCAGAGCATGTGGGACATTTAGGTATCTTCATCAGGCCTATGGATTCTCATTGGTAGTAGATAAAGAATTGTGATATCGAGATGGCTCCATCGGGGCTATGGATGTTCACTGGAAATAGAGAGACACCAAGAGAAAATAATAAAGTAGCTTGAATCTTCAACATATCTTGTTTTTAATGACCCTATGTAACTACATTAACATCTAAGGGAAAAAAACGAAGTCATGAAAGTGTCAATTTTCTTATCCCATCACCTAAATAAATTATTTACTACTGATTTCGTTGTTGTATACCAAATTTAAAGATCACAAAACAAATACACTTGTTGGAGTAATTAATGGAAATAATTAGAGGAAGCAAAGAAACGAATTCCAAACAAAAAAATATTTATGCCCTTCAAATCATATTACGATTAGAATAATATCAAAGCTTACAAGGAATCCCTTACCAGGAAAAAGGCCCATTGAGAAATATTGAAAACTACAAACAACACCTACAAACCCTAGCAACTCCTTTGTGCAAATCTTGGCACAATGTCATGCACATCATGTTTCCCCATGGAATCCCTCCAAACCTATTGGTATGTTGCTTCTTGAACATTGGAAGACTCATAATCAATGATGCTACTAATTAGCACCATAAAGTTTGGAAACTTCCTTAGAGACTTTCTCTCCCTGATTGTGCTCCTAGGAGCCTCAACTTGCTCCTGAGCATCCCTAAATCTCAATTCAAGCCAACTGGGTCTTCTGATAGTACTAGAAGGGGATAATTCCTCGCCACCTAAAGTTTGACTCCTTGAACTGAAAGTCTCTAAAATCTATACTCCCTTGGATCCTTCTTCTCCTTGTCCTCTAACGCTGGCATCGATCCATTCATATATGAATAGATAAGATCCAAGATCCCCTTGGACCTACAAACAAAATTTTCTTGCAACCTACATAACTTTCCCTATCTCATCCCAATGCACACTCCTGTGTCAGGGATATCTCCCTATGGATGTATGAGTACTTTCCCTTTCTTGAACATGAAGGAAAACCCCCTATTCTCCAAAATCGAGACTGCGAGAAAATTCTTTTTCAGTTTTGGTACTTAAAGCACATCTTGGGCCTCCAACAAATCTCCTAACTCAAGATAAAACAAGATAGTCCCCTCCCCCTTCAGTGCATACTTTGTATTGTCTCCAAGATCCACATGGGTCCCTAATTCTTTCTCTGTCATACCATTGAATAACTCCCATGCTTCTATCATATGATTAGATGCACCACTGTACAAGTACCAAACACTCCTTATGTTGGTGCTAGTAGAGAGGCAGGAGACAAGTGAGAATTACTTCTCAAACTTTGTTGCAAAATCATCTAGATATGTCTCTACTGATGTTATTGTCTACATATCCCCTTTTCTATTCTTCTTCTCCATAAACTGTGATCCATATTTTCCAATCTTTTGGCACACAAAGCACTTCATTTTACTCAAGTCATTCTTCCCCAATTGTGAGGTTACCCCTTCATTGTTATCGTTAGAACCTTTTCCTTTTCTCTTGTTGGATTGACTGAACAGAGCTAGGTTCTCCTCTCCATATTGTTGTTTTCCAACTTTAGACTCCTCCTATGTCCTGTCATGGAAGAAATCATCCCAAATCCTCTACCAATATATAACATTTTTCTGAGCATAGAATCCTTTTAAAAATGGTTCCCAAGACTTTGGGAAACCATTCAATGCCACATTTGCAAGTTCTACATCATTCATATTCTCCCCAATAGACACAAGTTGATCACGTAATCAAGTGATCCTTATGAAGTATATGGTAACATTGTCATATCTAGACATCTACATTGATCTGAGTTTATTTCTTAAGATCATTTTCATGTACAAGTTATCGCTCTGGAATAAACCTACTAGGGCATCAAACATTTCCTTCGCCATCTTATTCTTGAATAAATGAGGAATCAAGTGATCCTTTACTATATCCAATATTTCCCTTTGGGATTTTATCTCCTTCTCGTGATCTATCAATGCTTGTAGATCTATCGGTGAAGGATCTACTTTGTCAACAATCCCCCAAAGATCATATTCCTTCAAAACCAAGGTAACTCTTGCTTTCCAAGATAGGAAGTTCGATGCTCCATCTAATATGTCTTTGAATTTAAGACTTGTTGTTTCCATTTCTCATATATGATCAAAATAAATTATCATGTTCTTATTCCTTCAATAACCCACAAGAAATTTACTTTTGAAATTGCCCCTATACATCCTTGTACGCACCTTGTAATCCTGAGTAGGGCATATGTATGTGCCATGATTCACTATAAAGAGTGTACACACACTCTACTCTTCTGTTACTCGCATATGTATGTAAGTTTCTCTAATGATGCATACATACAGCCCCATAGGACTGCAAAAACAAGTTCTATTGTCATATGAGATCTACTTGCAAACGAAATAGATCCACTACAAACTATTGTGGATCTGAAATATGGCTCCCTCTCAGAGTCAAATCTATGATACCATGTCAATTTCTAATCCCATCACCTCGATAAAAAATTTACTAGATATTTTCTTGTTGTAAATCAGATTTGTAGCTTGTAAAACAAAATACACTTGTTGGAATAATTAACGAAAAATAATTAGTGGAAGTAAATAAGCCAATTACAGAAACACAAAGATTTATGTCCTTCGAATCAACTTATCATTAGAATAATATCAAATTTTACAAGGGATCCCTTGATCTAGGTGGATATTGGTGGCCACCCACCTATTCCACTAGCTCAAAACACAGTTTTCCACCTAGGCAGTTTTCTACTATTTTTTCAAGTCCAAATTTCCAGGGCCATTTTGAGGCCCTAAATGATGTTTTTTAGACATTCAGGAGGCCAAGAGTTCCCTTCATAATACCCTGGCCCCAGCAAAAATTTGTAATTATCAACTAGAGATTTCCAATAGTATATCGAGTGCCAAAAATGGAGATCGTATGTAAAAGTTATGCCCTCAGGAAGTTGACATATCAATTGCCCCCATCGGGGCCCACAAACCTTTTGCCATTTCATCTTCTAGGGTTAGGTTTTTTTATGTTTAGGGTTTTTTCATTAATGATTTATATTAAAAATGCATTTTGAGACTCATTATAAACATCTTCTTGTGAATGTATGTATCCATCATGTGTCTTCTCAAAGATAAGCTTTCACCATTCTAGCAAGATTAGTTCATTCTACATTTAACAATTCCTATACATTTGTTCATTGATAGAAATTGTGTATTATTGTACCTCTATGTTCTTGAAATATCTATGTGTATTTCCTTGTTATATATATGCCTTCATTTAGTTCTCATCATAATTTGATCATCCCTTACCGGGAAAATTTCTCACTGAGAAATACTGAAAACTACAGACAACACCTGCAAACCCTAGCAACTCCTTCACAGTTGTACGACTCCATGCATTCACTTTATCATATTTTTATGCACCTTCTCTCAATGTATCCCATGTATGTATGTATTTTCTTGCACTGTAGCCCATGTGCATATGCACCTTGACTGACTTTTGAAGTGTGTACAACTTGCCTTGATGTTGTGGCTCCAATCTGTCAGATCTTCCTGCATATGCATCTATTCTCTCTTCTCTTCTAACCTAAATTGATCTCTTGGTGAAAGTCCTTCACCTATCCAAGATTTCCTTGAATCACATTCCTTCATGATTTAACCCTTGAGCAAAAGTCATTCTTTTCTCACTAGATTATATTTCTCCTTCACCCTAGCCTTACTTTTATAATCTTGAGTTATGACCTAACCCTCATCTCCAAAGTGATTGATGGTTGAGATTAAATCTCACACCACTTGATATCAATGGATAATATTTAATTCACTAATGCTAATAACTTTAGCATTTCATTAAATTAAACTCAACTAATTAATAAAAGCACTTTACTTTAATAATTTCTTTAATTAAAGTATATTACTAAGGTAGAAGGATTTGGATGACTTCCACACATATAGACACTTAAAACTGTGTGGAAGTACCTATCCAATGCTGCAAGCATCAACATAAAGAACTCCATATTTTGGCCTTTCAACCATGACTAGTAAGTTGCTCAGGCTAGAAGTGAATACTCACTCAACTAATATGAAGTGAAAGTTATAGTAGGAACCCATTGAGCTAAAGTAGGGGTGTTCTACCAAAGGTAAATCCTTATCTTGATAGAACTTGTGACTGCCTAAAATCCTACTTGCAGAGATTCATGGTTTTGTACATTTTGTCACCAATTGTTGAGCAAGCAACAACTTTCCCATACATTTTTTTCTTTTTCATTTGAAGAAGGAAAAAAGGATTGGGGCCCCTCCTTCCTTTTAGGATTTTGAACCTCAATAGACTACTCTTTGAGCTCAACAAATGACTTGGAATAATTCTCAATTTGAATAAGTCATTCACACTCTTCAAAGATATTATCAAGCCTTAAAAGTTTCTTTTGATACTTTGTTCTAACCCTTTTCAAGCAAATTCATCTTGTCGCAGCCTTAAAAACTTGTGAAATCACATTTTATTGCAAATGTAGAAAACATGCCTTAGTGTGATATGGCACATGAAAACTATTTTAGTGTGATACATCACATCATATGAAAACTTGTTTCCATGCGATACAGAAAGACATAGAGAATTTCGGGAAAAAATGGCATTTCACTACTTCTAAAGTTTTCGGCTTTTGCGACTTATCATGGCCTTCAAAATTTTCAATTGGTACAATGCATAACAATGATGAATTTTTTTTGAAGATGTGATCCATCACGAAAAAATTAGTTTTCATCATGACATATTGCAACTCTTGAAGTTTTCTATCCATGTAACACAATGCATCTCAAAACTCTTTCTCTTGTGATACATTGCAACTCATCAAACTTTGAAACTACACAACGACTTCCTTTATTGCACTAGAAATAAAATTCCAATGACATGATAAGAGCCCTTTGTTGCATGGGGAGAAACTTTCCCAAGGAACTATACATCACGAACTCATCAACTTGCCCCTTGCCACTTGGCCACTCAACCCAACAAGATAGAAAAATTAATAAAAAATGTGGAATTTCTTCCTTTTATCAACTGAAAACCTCGTATGATTGTCGAATGCCAACAAAACTAAGAACGTCCAAGGGAAAGTGCCTTATTTTTTCTATCTTCCCAACCAATCAAATGATCTCATGGTTTATAGTAAGGGTAATCGAGTAACTTCCTTGCCACTGGAGGCACTATCCATTTTAGCTCTATATGCACCCAAAATTATTTCAATAGGCACGGGGAATTCACAAATCTTCCAAACATAAAACTTGTAAGGCCTTGAATCCAATGAATAATCCAACGCTGTATTTCTAACATCTTTCCATCCAAGAAAAAATAGAGTTTATGAAGCAACTATGGATACCTTGACTCATTCTCTTACACTATATCCTTATGTGGAGTAAGAGAGAGGTATTTCCCTAATAGAAACTCATTGATACCCACTCCCTTGATTCCACAAACGCACAAATGGAATTATTTCCCTTTTTCTCACTTTATTCGCCATCAAATAAAGTTGAGGTCGAGCCATCGTGTTTTTTTATTTTCTATACCATCCGTTCAACCAAACTCTTGACCCATATCCTATGAGGGGTTATCTTTTTCCCTCTCCTTCTCAACTAAAACCAAAGTAACTCTTCGATACAAAATTTATCTGAGCGCAAAAATACGGGAAATACAAATTTCACCTAACTATAAAATGTGCACCCATTACCTCATCCTTTCAAGCCACCATTTCTACTAAGGGGGCAGTTGAAATGACTATCACATTGATAGAGATTTCTCCTGAAACACTTGACACTAAAGACAAGAGACCTGCCGACCCCTTGTGTTTCTAATTTTCTTCCACACATAGGAAATTCAATTTTGTTTTTGTACTTAACATCACTACTGTCTTATGTTGTTGAAATGGATGAGTTGGAAGATTTAGACATGCCTTCCAAAGGAGCTAGGAATTAAATAGAACAAGTAATCGAGTTGAGTCTTGATTGTGAAGAAGTTCCAAAACTAGAAACAAATTTTAGTATCTTGAGGCCTATTTATGCATATACAAAATTATGTATGAAAACATATTAGGAAAAAAAATTATTGATCCATATTTTGAAATTTTTAAGATCCCAAATCTAGAGAAAACCAGGAGAGAACCAAACTATGATACAACCATTTCAGAAATTAAGTGTCCCTTATCCCAAACCTCTATTACACATTAAATCATTAAGTGTCCCTTATCCCAAACCTCTATTACACATTAACTCAATAATGAGATGACAAGCAATAAACACCCCTAGTATATGCTCATTATTAATGAGCAACAATAAACACTCCATAATGTATTAAAAATAGGTATATATTTTGATATGTGCATATGTGTGTTGGCCACTTCAAATTTGTTGTTTCTTGTATAATTTCTATAACACTGAGGTGCATATAGTGCCAGGTGTTTCAAATGCTATACAACTACAACCTTAATCAATAAGGCACAAGGTTATTAGTTGCAAATTTCCAACTAACAAAATAAAAGAGAAAATTTATAGATATATAAATCTATCATTAAGGTCTCGGAATAGTACTTTAAATTGTTTTTGGTTGGTGCATGAAGTTGTGGTTCAAACTTTAAAAGATGGCTCATGCAAATTTGTTATTGGGTAAAATATTCTCTAAAACCTATGTCAATTAGTGCTTTTCATTGTGAGGTGACACAACTTTATACACCCATATAGTTGTGTATATAAACACCTAAAATTACTTTATAAAAGTCAAACCATACTTAAAAAGTTCATTCTCCTTCATGTGGTTTAGGTTTTGGGTTTTTGAGGTAAGCACGGTACCCCATCTCGTACAAAATCAATTTTTTTTGTTTTTCAAAATTTCCCATTGGATATGAAAGAATCTTCCACCTATTCCCCTTTCCACCTGGTCACCCAAGCCAACAAGATAATAAAAATAATAAAAAAATGTAAGTTATTCTTTTTATCAGCGGAAACTCATTGAATCATGCCAACAAAACCAAACATGTCGAAGGGAAAGTGCCTTATTTTCTCTATTTGACCAACCAATAAAATGATTTCATGGTTTCCAAAAAGGATGATGAAGTAAATTCCATGCCACCAAAGCCACTCTCCATTTTAGCTTGGTATGGGGGATCCAAAAATATTCCAAAAATAGAACCCGTAGGGCCTTGAATCCAATGAATGCTCCAACCCCGTATTTCTAACAACTTTCCGTCTAGGAATAAATAGAGTTCCTGAAGAATCTGTGGATACATCGATTCATTCTCTTACATCATATCCTCATGGAGTAAGTGAGAAAGGGATTTTCCTAACAGAACCTTGTTGGGCACCCTTGATGCCACAAACACACAAGTCACATTATTTCCCTTTTTCTCGCTTTAGTCACCAATTTAAAACATGTTTTTTTATTTTCCATACCAACCATTCGACATAAATCTAAGATACCATTTCCTATACCACTTCTTCTTAGTGACACTGCCACTTCTTCCTAGTGACACCAACCTGATGCTAGGGTCTCCAATCCATTAAGCAATCTCAAATTCATAGAGTAATCGCCCAACTTGATGTCCTCCCTTCCACAGAGATCATTGTTAGGCTCATCAATTGGGAAAACAATGATAAAATATTGATTTGGGACATCCATGGGAAGGCTATCACTTCTTTCCAAACATCATATTTGGACACGTGCTATAAGTTTCCACCTACTCAAGTGTAACTAGATGATGAATGGATGTTGCAATTTCCTCTAAATTGCAAGGGTATTATGAAGAGTTGGATGGTCACTCTCAAATCCTTCAAGGAAAGGAGGACAAGAACATATCCTTCCAACTTATTGCAAACCCCCTTCAAGATCGCCATGGCT
>JZKD02S0300470.1:895473-920220 GCA_000966675.3 Picea glauca | reverse complement strand
TTTCCATCTAGTGTTGAAAGAGTTTATGATTGTTTGAGTCACATGAAGCATTGTGACAGTGTTATATAAAGGTTTTATTGTAACGTTGTCACGATTTATTTCAATGTTCTTGCATTTAAATCCTTCCCCTTCGGGTTGTTGGAAGATTGATGCTCACAATAGACCTTTTCACTTCCTCACAGTTGCCTTTCTTCTGCTCACCTTTACTGCAAACTACTGACTAAAGTTAGATTAAGACTTCACCTGTCCATGCATAGCCTTAGTCAAAAATTCTGAGTTAAAACGATATTGTATTGAGTTTACTTCCAGTTGATCACCCTTTTATAAACCAATCGTGACATAAAATTGATGGGCGTCAAGCTCTTCTCCTGGTGCAATCTAGGAGTGACTTCTGACGCTAACAGGATCCTATGAGCTTCTACAAAATATAAACTAATCAGGTAGCATCAAGTAATGTAATAAAAACCATGCATGTATGCATTTGGGTTTCTTATGATGCATAAATGCTGAAGGGAATTGAGGTAAGAGTTCCCTTAGTTAATTTTTCAATATTTGAATTGATGTAAAGGCTAAGGGCCTTGAGTATAAAAATTTTTTTAATGCTCATTTATGAGAAATTTAATTGCATGTCATGTTATGTTGGTTATGAGATCATAACCAAGTCAAGTTAGGAGACATATTCCTGCTATAACGATGAATGCCAATAGAGATAGCTATGTGTGAGGCCATGTTGTGGTTGTGTATGGAAGGGATATTGTTCCATACAAGTGCTTAATGGTCTCCCCCCATATAACTGATGTTTGTATTGCAACCCCTTTGTCAAAACTGAATATCACTGAGGGATCATATTACTAGTGTTGTGTATGGGTTGAAGAGGAAGGTATCCAAATGTTCGAACAGGTAATTGAGAATAGTTTCTATGATGTGATGATGCATTGGATAGACCTTCCAACTCACCATGGTGGAATACATGACATGGATATGTGGTATTCTACAGTCAATGCAAGGATGCATTGTGTAGATGCGGCCATGGGTATTGGCACATTGATTTGTTGATAATGTTTGATTGCGTTATGAAAATCTTGGTATGTTAGATAATGCACGTGCAAGGAATGATAGTTTAATTCCATTTAATATGAATAATAGTTTGAAGTGATTGATTTTTTATACTAATATAATTATGAAATCACTTCATGGGCTAACTGCAAATGCTGTAATAAGATGATAACATCCATGAATACTAACAATTTGTTTGGATGACTGAAAGTTTAGAAAATTTCAATAAAAATGGTCTTGGATACGAAAATGGTGTAATTCCATAAGCAAGTTCAATGCTTGCTACTACAAGAGACAAATATTTTGAGAAGAAATCTCATGCTTGGGAAACTTGATTTTCTATATGTAATAGATTTGGAAAATTAATAAGTGAAATTGCTATGATGATATCTCATGATGATTGTATGTGTGTGGAATAGATGAGATGATGGATATTAAAGATGGAAATCTTGGGAAGAAGGATACTATTAGGAAGTGAGAATTCTATGATTACCATAGATTATGGACTGCCAACAGAATTATAGTAATGAGTTGGTGCTCTCCTTGCACAAGAACACCTTGGAAAATGATGGATCACCCAAGGGACTATGTAGTGACGAAGGGGATGCCTGAGCATGGAGGGTGAGGATGGAAAGGAAGAGGCAACTTGATAAATGCATCTAGCATGGTCGCTAGAATCATGACAGTGTGTTGAGAAAGGCCAATGAGTTGAAATTCTTTCCCGAGGTAGCTTGTGAAGCGTAGGATAGCCAATAGATAAGTATCATATTATGATTGTAAAATGATTTTGAATACATTTTTATATTTTGGAAGTTGAGAACCACTGTAAATAATATGATTGACATATGATAAGGGCTATAACATGTATGTTTTCATGATGGTTGCATAGGAACAATTGAAGAATGATGACATGAATCTGGTACTTGGGAAGAAGAGAACCAAAAGGAAATGGAGCTCAAGGGAAAAGGAATGGAATAAGTAAAGTCCAATGGACTTGTTGTATCTTGGAAGAATCAAAGTGGAGCTAAATATGCAATGCAGGAAGAGAATTTGAAATTATTTCAAGGTTTGGAGATTCCATGATCACACCTAGAGTTCCTAAAGCCACATATCTAAGACTTCCTGTCCAACCTTGTGTTGGAACCCTAGAGGGAAGTGATGCAACTTGAGGGATTGTGGTGCAAAGAAGGGGGTAAAATTCCTTGGGTTGTGCAGGTTGATAGGAATGATATCTTGTTGGTTGGAATTGCTCTGATAATCGAAAAAATGTGAAAGTGGTTGCAACTAAGATTCCTAGAGCCTCATCTTCAATATTTCTTGGTCGGTTTTGCATTGGACCCTGGAGGGAAGTGGTACAACCCAAGGGTCTATGATGTAGAGAAGGGTGTACACTTCCTTGGGTTGTGTAGACTGAGGGGAAAGAGAGATTATCCATTGGAACTACTATGAAATTATACATTGTAAAATCCTTATGTATGGATTTTGGGGCCGAAGTGCCTATGTATCTATGGTTTTGGGGGTAGAGTGCCTATGTATTTATGTTTGGGATGGAAGTCCTGTGTGATATCAGGTCAGAGAATGATGACTAGAGGTAATAGATCTTGAAATTTTAATATGTGTATACACTGGTAGGGTTTTTTTCACTGAGGACAGTGCAAAAATAAGGGCAAGGGGATGTATCATCCCTAGTTTTAATCCCCACAAATTATAATGTAATTTCATAAATGTGATTAGATTGGTGATCCAATATGATTGGGGTGAAGAGCCCATATTGATTAATATGGTCAGGGGATGAATTGTGTATTATGGTACATGGAAATAATTAATAAAATAATAATTGTTAGTTGCAATACGAGAGGGATAGAAATGATGGGGGGCTATGATTCTACAAGAGAGGGGGATAAAGGGGGATCCAAAGGGAAACCCATGTCATTTTCCTAAGTCAATGTTCCATTACCATATAATCCTCTCTTTGACTTATTAGACACTTAAACATTGAATTCATGTAATAGGGTGGGTGTGAGAAGTCACATCCCTTAGTTATTGAGAGCATGGGGTTGAAGTACAATCAACATTGGGGAGTGTGAGAGTCAACTTGCTTGGGGAAAAGGGAAATTCATATGGAAAAAAAGACAGTTTAACATGTTATTTTTGGGTATCATGGAAGAGAAACATCCATGTTGTGTTTGATGGAAACCATTATTGGGATATGTTTATGCTAGAAATGTGGCATGTGTTCCTACAAAAACAAGTTGTATTCCTGTGGATCATTTTTAAGTTGAGGAAGTGGTTCAAGAGCCTTGTGAACGCTGCTATGAACACTCCTGGAGTAGTTGAGAGTACTTGGAGTTATCAACTATGAAATTATATCCAAATGAGTGCACTAGAGCCTTGGAGGGAAGTGGGAAGGCCTGAGGGACTATGTGTAGTGAATGGATATCCCATTCCTTGAGTTTTGTAGGTTACAGGGAGTATAGTTGGTGGATTGGAACTGTTGTTGGAGTAGAACTTGGGTTTTGGGATACTAAATGTGGGGAGTGGACAACCAAGAGGGACAAACCTCCTTTTGGCCCATGGACTCATAGAATCAAGTCAATGGTGGCTTAACATTGAAAGAAAATGAATATAAATCCTATGGCTAGGAGACACGACCTTCATATGCATCCAATGGGTTATTTTATAAACAGATAAGTTTTTTTTCTATGTTTATGATATTATTCCACTGTGTAAATGGTTTTATATGAATTTTGTGTGTTTTTTGTTTTGATTGAATAGTTTCATTTATGGTTTAAAATATATTGTTATATGCATGTTAAATTATGGGCTTGTTTCCCCTTGGTTCATTTTATATGCAAGGGGCATTTTAATTTTTGTTTTTAGCAAATGGGTATGTTGCATGCTTTTTGTAACTTTGAGAACTCTCTTGAAAAATTATAATGAGAAGAAGTCCTCATGACCATTTTTGAAGACGAGAAATGGTGGTGTGCTACGTATGATGTGAACTCCTAGTATTTATGCTATCATTATTACCACTTTAAAGTTGTAGTGTTCAATTGTTGTATATTCTACATTGTGTATTGCTCATTTGGCATATAGCTTTGAGATGGTAGATAAGAGATTGTAAATGGTGGTGGTATAAGAAACTATGTTGTTTTACAATTTTGTTTATGCTTATGTGTTCTTGCTTCTCTTTAGTAGTTTTTTGTTTCTAAAATATTTGCAGGAATCTATAGCTAATCTTTTATCTACTAGTTAAGTTTTTATCCTAGCTAGGATAGGTTAGATTATTTTACATTTCCACAGGTAGGACATTAGCATATTGCATCCCACATTCCATAACCACTCCTTCATTTTAATTAATGGGTGCCAGACTAGTATCCAAATGGGTCTCGTATCCCAAATGGTGTGAAGTCTAATTGGGACTTTATATCAGGGAGTATCGTTGTCTATTCAAGAGCATTTTGGACGCATCAACACACACATAAGAAAATCAGCATTGCTAAAATAACAATGGAATCTCATGAGATTTATAGAGAAATGAGAGTTAGACAATTCCTAAAACTTTGTGGGTCGAAATAATTTGTCATCTTTTTGACACTAAGGGGATTGAAGAGGAAAAACACTTTCTCTTAGAATGCCCCACATACATCTGCATTAAATCCCAATTTCAAAATATTTGTTTCAATACCAACCTTCCTAACCTTTTAACTCATCAAAACTATGGTGATTTAGGAATGATTTTTTTAAAATTTTTCAAGAACATAAATAAAATTCTAAAGGAAACCAAATAATTCATTGTATTTTTAAAAATTAACAAATCATAATTGATGTTCACAACCACCATCAACATCACACATATATATAATTATATACTTCCAAAATATTTATATAACAAACCAAAAATTTACAAATTCCAATACTCCCTTCTATCATTCTTGTATTATATCATAATATGTTAATTAATAAATGCTTTGTTCATCAAAATTAATTGTCGACATATGAACCAAAACTTATATGAAATACATATCTATCCAATACCTTCTTGATTTCCTATCTCTCTCTAATAACCCAAATGACACCCTTACACACGTTGGGATTCAAACCCTCAAAATAATTGACAAAGCTTGTAATTATATGAGAATGTAACGAAAACTATGTACACATTATATATCCAAAAAAATAAATATGTTGCACAGAGTTTGTACAGTATATATCCAAAAAAATAAATATGTTGCACAGAGTTTGTAATTGCCACTCTTTTCATTTATTATGGAAAGGGTTCATACTAATATTTATAAAGGCATATGACATCTTCAAATTCACCATATGTCAAAATAAAGGATATTAATGTTATAATGTTATGTCATGTCACTTTCCTATAAATTGTCCTTCTAATTGTATATTAGTTTTTATGAAATCACTTTCAACCACCAGCCATATTATTTAACTAGGTCAATCATTTATATATAATTTGTATAAGAATAATATCATTTAACTAGGTCAATCATTTATATATAATTTGTATTTTAAGATTGTCCTTTTAATTATATATCATCGTTTATGAAAATCACTTTCCTATAAATTGTCCTTCTAATTGTATATTAGTTTTTATGGAAATCACTTTCAACCACCAGCCATATTATTTAACTACGTCAATCATTTATATATAATTTGTATAAGAATAATGATGTAGGTGTGGTGTATGTTAATTATTTTTTTAATCTTTGATTATTAAGTATTTGGCAGTAACTAATTAAAGTGAAATGTTATTGTGATTATTGAGATAATATCAATTCAGGTACATGAAAATTGTAAATTTAATTAAAATGGAAAATATGCAAATAAGCGGAAAAATTTAAGATATGTAAATAAGTGGAAAAATTTAAATATGAAAATAAGTGGAAAAAATTAACATTTTTTATGAGGTTTTTTTTTTTTTTTTTTGGAAAAGTTTCACTTTCATTTAGTTATTTTTTCAAATTTTTTATGATTTAGGTTTTTTTTAAATGGACCAAAACTTATAAGAACAAAGTTTCAAGGTCAAATACATCAGTCTCATGAAACTATAACTTCCAACACAATTCCTTTTTAATATGGTAATGGAAAAAATATCAAGTTTGTTCACTAATTAACTTATTCCATTAAAATTTGTTCAATACAATTAATATTATTTGTCCTGAATATTCTACAAGTGAAAATATAAACACAGATTCTAAGTCATTATATATTAAGCAACACAATTATTTCATCAGGTAATGGAGAAACATAAATGGAGTAATGGAGGACATGACTTTGGGCACTATGCAACCTCCACCACATGCAAATGATGGTACTTGTGTTTCAGATACCAGCAAGTGGATTGTTGGGTCGAAGCCTTATGAGTCATGCTGATAAACTTGTGTTATCATAGATCCTCTCGTGTGACGGTGGTCCCTGATCCAACAACTGTACCCTTCGTCGAATATGGAATGTATAGAATAGGTTCTAATCTAGTGTCTAATGTTGGTTTTAGGGACAATGTTCTTATTAACTTTTAGTCTTAGAGTTAGGGGTTTTTTCTTCATCTCTTTGGGAGCTTGTTTGATCAATGTTACCTTCTACTATATTTTTTGGGCCCTTCATGGCTATATAACTCTCTTAACGATAGGGTCAAGTTGGTTTCCAATCCTGGTAGCTCGAACCCTGGACAAACCAGAAATACCTATATTTTTTGTTTACATAAGGTAAAATATAGAACTTAATTATAAAATATATATATTAAGCAACACAATTCCATACTATAAACTAGCATAACCCCTAAGTAGGCAAATGGGAATGTTGAAGTAATGGTTGGTTTTTATATTAATTGTATTCAATGATGCATTGAAATAGACCATTAAATATTATGTGAGTAGATGTGCAAGAAAGAAGAAAACAACTGAGCATTAAATAAATGTGTGCAAATTGAAAGAATAACCTTAACCTTATGTTGTTTGCTTTTCATCTTAAATCAATGTAAAATAAGTCTATGAAGTCTATAGTGTCACAGAAGTAGTGAAGAAGTGTATGAAATAGGAAAATATAACCACCCACTAAAGATTAAGCCTCGAGTCATATTTCTACCCTTCCCATATCATTCATTTCTTCTCTTCATGTTTTACTCAAATTATCATCTCCTTAGAAGGTAAAGTCACCTATTCACTCCTTGATAGACTCAAGATTTTTCTATTCAAGGGCATGGTATGAACACATTACAGACACAAGTAATTACTGGTATCCTAAGCATTACTAACTACTTAAGACATTAAAGTCTTCAAAGGATGATGTGAGTGTGCCATTTCAATTAAAAGTATAAGGTTCTGAACTTACCCCCAAAGCCTCCCATACTTCAAGCTTCTTCTCAAGGTTCGAAGATAAAAAAGACTTCTATAGCAGAAATATGTCCTTACAAAACCATGTGGACTCACTAGGCTTTATCTGTGGCTTCCATACAACATAAATATATGAATTTTATTTATTTTTGAGAAGGGTAACAATAAGGGTTTCAATGACATAAAGAGAGAGACAATTGCACGTGCGTTTGAGGTAATGATGGTAGCTACCTATAGTAAGATGCCAAGAGTTTGCAGTACCTTCGATTTCAAAACTGGTAAGACTATATCGCTGGTGGTAAGGAGATAATCTTATACACCATCGTTGTCATACACAGGGAATCATTATTTTTATTAAAGATTGCGACCTGTATAAATTAAGGATTGATGTTTGGTCATTGTCTGACATGCATTCAAATCATTGTCAGTGTAATTGATCACTTAATGCTTACTTTAATTATAAAAAGATGTCCCTTGAAAATAAATTTACTATCAGTTAAAAACATTTGATGCCATCTAGCATCAAAGTGAAACACTATCCTTTAACCTCACATAAAATTGTTGCCTAACAAAAATGGTTGCCAACCACATCATATAGCAACTCTTGTGCTAATAAATTAATGTGCTCACACTCCACACATTGCTTTCCATTACAGCAGGATGCTACAACTCGCACACAACCAAAAACAGTCACCAACGTAGCGGTTACATAGCCACCAATGCACCCATGAAGTTTGTCATGCAATGAACAAACTATTGATGGATAAACTATAAACTCATTGTTTATTACCGATAGGTGTCTAACCATAATCATTTATGGAAACGCTAAGTGGGAGCTGGGGAAACCAGCCCAAACATGGAGTGATTGATTATTCATTAAAACTCCAAAAAAAACATAGATACCAATCTGATTCGCAGACCTCAGAGATGCACGAAATTGCTAAACTACCCTGTCATATAATGCATTAAGTTACCCAAACCAACCATAGGAAAACACAGCAACCAAACACTATTATTCACAATAAAATTACTGCTCAAGAATAAGGGAAACTCTGTCACAACGCACGGTTTTCTATCCAAGAAATTGTGGGGTCATTATTTACAAAAGGAGATCTCTGCCCAACAACACCATATGCTACTGTGAAACCCATATGCAGGGTTAAAGTTGTCTTGAGAGTAGAGAACGCTAGGAAAATGGATTCACAGGTGGTCACGTTTCATAGGTAAACTCGACATAGAGGAGGTGAAATCACCAATTACAACGCCAAGAAAAATGCCAGGGCGCTACCTGTGTTGGGCAAACCATGAGATTCATAGTGTAATTAAAATTCAAGAGAATTTAAAACTTCATAAAAACTTCCATCTCAGCTAGCCAAATTATTGTGTAGTTATAAATATAAAGGGGATTTAGAACTCTATCAAAATTCATCTCTGCTAGGCTAAATCGCTATCAAGAATCATTGTAAGGAAACGAGATTCATTTAACAACATAGACACTTCCAGCAACCCAGTCATATCATTAAAAAAAACTAAAATAATTCATTATCATACCTCTGCTAGGAATTGATTGAAAATTGTTGTAATTATCATATGTAAAACACAATCGCTATAACATAAGAAGGACGTTGAGATTGATCACAAAAATCACAGTCAAAGAATAAATAAAAGTAAACTCGCAGGGTAACTTCACCAACAAAATGTAACAAATTGCAGAGGATAACTCGTGGTTGAATGTATTGAAAACACATAGATTAATGAAACAAAACGATCAACACCGAGATCATTTAGGACGCAGAGGTAACATAACAAAATCAGTGCCCAAGAACATGTAGAGATCGAACGTAGAGGTGTTAAAATCACAGAGAGTATTGGGTTGTTCGCTGAGAGGAAGGATAAACAATACACGGAGATAATCAATCAAAACAAGGTGCAAGACAATCACTCAGCCAAGAAGAATCATCAGGGATAGACAGCTAGGAAAAACATCCTTCGCTCACCATCCACGCACAGAAACGCAAGGCATTAGAATCTATAGGTCGCTATGCACCGAAGTGACGACCGTCGATTTGGCTCCTGGCCGACTCCTCAGGCATGGACTGGAAAACTAGGGATTAGGACGAAGTAAAAAGCACAACTCTTCACAACAAATCAATAAAATCAATAGGACAGTCACAACATTCAGGGATCGAATTCCAAGGGAATCAAGTCAAGAAGCGAGCTTAAGTCTATGGGGAGATTAATTTCTGAATTAAAATGCTAATTCCAACACCTTCTTTACACAATCAAAAGTACAAAATTGAAAAAGTAAGGTCAATAATAATCTACCATGATGAATGAAAGTAAGCATACCATAACCCAAGTCGTCCGCTATGAGTTGTTGTCCCATGCACTCCATGAAGTTTCCGCTTATCGACTGATGAGACTTCACTAGTACCTCACAGCCAACGCTAGGGGTACTCTTGTTCCCCCTTAGCCCCCCGAGCCACAAAGGGGCCATGCACGCTAAACCAGAGAACAACTAGCTCCCAGCTCGCCTCACAAGGCTGAGCTACCACTCCTCACCTTGCTGGGTATCCCAACTCCCACAAGCTATGTCAGTCGAGTCTAAAATTCTGCAGCATAATGTTACGCATCACCGAGGAGGTCCATCCTCCTCCTCCCCCCTCCTTTATATAGAGTTTCTAAATCATTTTGTTTCCCAAATTCCCATTTAATTTATTGTTGAATAATTTAATTTAGAAAAATCCTCCTCGTACATGTGTCACCCATCCCCTTCGTTGCACTAGAAATTAATTTCATTAATTATTTAATTACTCCTATTTCCCTCACCCACCTAAAATCAATCCTAGAATCGCTCCTAGGTGTCCCCATATTCCCTTACACATTTTAATGACTTACCCCCTTACTAATTTACTAGTTGAGTTCAATTTAGAAAGTTCTTAATCACAAGATACCTTACTAAATTAGTCATTCTGTTTTTTCCTTATGTTTCTCTTTCTCTTTATGTTTACCCCTTTTTCCTTTAGTTTCCTAATTATTTTAAATTTCCCCTTCCCCTTTTCATCTAAAACTCAAATTGACAAGTGTAGAAAATTACCTCTTTTCCCTTTTCCCTTTTTAATTAATAACTTTTTAATTAACAAATGTAACAAAACAATTATTCCTTTGTTTGTTTTTTTTAATTTTATCCCCATAAATATTTTTATAAATTAATTGTATTGCTTACCCCGTTCTCGTCACATGTTTAATGATGATTATTAGTATTTGTTTTTCCACAAGTATCACTTAGACCTAGATTTTATTTTCCTAGGTTGGGCGACATTTTATTAGGGAAGTGTTTTTAAATATTTCTTATCACATTATTCATTCTAAGGCCATCTAGGTTTATTCACTTATTATTTAACAATGCGACGTGCCCTTCAAGATGCACTAGGTGCTCCAAGGGTGCCCATCACCTCATTTAGTTTCCCTTGCGCGACGTGCCCTTTAGGACGCACTACGTGCTCCAAGGGTGTCACTCACCTCTTTTCATTTTTCTTGCGCGACGTGCCCTTCAGAACGCACTACGTGCTCCAAGGGTGCCACTTGCCTCTTGACTGACTTGGTAGACATCAAAAACCCCTGGAGTCAATCCTCTACCAAGTGATCCTGTTGGAGACTAAGGGCCTCTAAAGAATAAAACCCCTACCTTATTGCGCGCCCCCTAGAATCATCGTGAGCGATTGTCGCAGTCTTCCCTCACGACATCATGGGTCTTATCGAACTAGGTAGTTGTTAACCTACAGTTCGAGCCACGACGAGAGTGCTAGTAGTTTATGGAAGGGTTGTTGTCCACACCTCACCCTCAATGTATCTGGAGGTCGTGCATGACCCCTCTACTCCAAATGTGAGTCTGGTTGGAAAGCTATCGTCAACCTGTATCATCAACGAATCATGTCAGAAATAAAATCCATAATCATAACAACTAATCAGATGCACATAAGTCATATATATAAAATAGTCAAACCCCAATAGTCAACTCCCTAACTCGATCTGAAGTCCAAGGGGTTTCATTGATGCCTCTGCATCCTTGAGGTCCAAAATATACACACTTAGGAAAATCGAGTCAACATCACATGTTTGTGTCAATACAGCAACATAACATGTCATCAATCCATAATGCCTCATAATCATAATCAAACGCCTAATAGTATAATAATCCAGATCACTTGCAAGAAAGTGTCCTCAAAGAATAATTCCTCTCAGTGCGTGCAAAAGAGGGATGTTACATACACCCCCTCTTGGTCTAAACTTTGTCCCGAAGTTTCACAGTATATAAGTGTTGAAATAATGTGTATCACAGTATCATAAGTCTATCTATCCCAAAAAAATGGAAATTGTTGCTGCATATCATATGCGTCCTCCGAGGTCGCAGGGTGCAGACTATAGTTGTCCCACTGGACCTTGACCTCATCTACTGTTCGACATTGTAGCTGTCAAATGCGATATCCAGGATGCGGATCAGCTCAGTCGTGAGTGCACCCTCATCCAACACCCACAAGGTGCTTAAGTCAAAACATGTGTAGGATCACTAATCATAATGTCTCAAACAGAGACGTGGAATACATCGTGCATACGCCTCAAGAATCAGGCAAGGCTAGTCATTAGGCCACAAGCCTCTCTTTTCCAAAATATGGTAGGATACCACAAACCTAGGAGTTATTTTAGCCCCTTTTTCCAAACTTGATCGAACTCTTATGCGGTTTCAGCCGCAAAAATACTTGATCGCCACATCGTAACTACAGTCGACATGATGTGCATCGACATAACTCTTCTTCCGATCCTACGCTTCCTTGATCCTTTGTCTTATATTTTTCATTTAATCTTCCATTTCTTAGATCGCTTCCAGTCCCACCAAGACCCTATCCTTAAGCCGATCCCAACTCAATGGTGTTCGACACGGTCGCCCATAAAGAAACTCAAAGGGCGCCACCTTAATGGTGCCTTGGTAAATTTTGTTATAAGCAAATTCTACCAGTGACAAGAATTCTTCCCAACGCTTTTGTTGGTCCATCACGTACATGCACAACATGTCTTTGAAGACTTGGTTTGTTCATTCAGTATGCCCATCTATCTCAGGGTGATATGCAATACTAAAGTTAAGTTGGGTTCCCAAGACCTCTTGGAAACTAGTCCAAAATCGTCCAATAAACATTGATCCTCGATCGGATATAATCCTCTTAGGCACGCCATGCAGCCTCACAATATCATTGATGAAAATTGTAGCTATTTCAGTTTCCTAATACATCATATGCACCAAAATAAAATGATCTCTCTAAATCAGAGTGTCAAATACCACAAAAATCAAGTCATGTCTCCTTGCCTTTAGTGGCAATCCAACAATGAAATCCATCATAATAACCTCCCATTTAGATTCTGGAATAGCGTGTGGCTGTAGTAATCCTACTGGATGTCTATGTTCAGCCTTTACCTGCTGACATTCTAGACATCTGGCCCTATGTTTTCCTTCATTCCCTTCCATAATAATAAGGGTTTAAGGTCCGCCCTCATCTTTGTGACTCCCGAGTGAGCCATGTATACTACTCGGTGAGACTCATTTAGGATCAAAATCCTCAACTCGTCGTTTGGTGGTATGCAAATCTGACTTTTAAACCTCAATAATCCATCGTCGTCAAACATAAATCCTTCAAATATTGGTACCATAATTGCATTTTGTCCGATGAAATCCTCGACCTCTTTGTACCAATCATTGTCGCGTGGTAAGGCTAGAATATTTTCATGTAGATTCGTCTGGAGAGGTAACACCAAAAAGATGTGTGGTCTCTGACTCAATGCATCTACCACTCTGTTCATTGTTCCCTTTATGTAAGTAACATTGAAGTCGTACTCGCTGAGAAATTTCGACCAACATCGTTGTCGCGCGTTCAAGTTGCTTTGCGTAAAGATGTGTTGTAGTCCACAGTGGTTCATTTTTAGTTCAAATTTCCATCCAACAAGGTAGTGTCTCCAAACCTTCAAGGCATATACAATGGCTAACAACACCAAATCATGTGTTGCATAGTTCTCCCCATGCCTTCTCAGTTTCCTCGAGATGTAAGCGATCACTCGACCGTCTTTCATCAAGACTCTGCCTAAGCCTTCCTTGGATTCGTCAGTGCATACCAAGAAGTCTGCGTCCATGTCTGGGACCTTTGGTAGTGGTGTCATTGTCAACAAATCCTTGATCCTCTGAAATGCTTCTGTGCATTTCTCGGTCCAAACAAACTTCTTGTTCTTCTTCTATAATTCCATAATCGGATTTGCTATCTTCGCAATTCCCTCAACGAACTGTCGATAGTATCCTTCTAAATCCATGAAGCTATGCACTTCCAAGACATTTGTTGGCATGGGCCATTGCCTAATAGCATAGAACTTTGTTGGATCTACGGTAATACCTTCGTCGGAGATGACGTTCCCTAAGTAGTGAATCTTCGATTGATAAAATGAGAATTTGGACAATTTCCCATACAATTTGTTCTCTCGCAAACACTTTAGTACCAAGCACAAGTGCTTTGTCATGCTCCTCTGTCATCCGAGAGTAAATCAAAATCATGTCAATGAATACTTGGGCCAACTTGTCCAAGTAATCACGACAGACCCCATTCATGAAACTCATAAATAGACCTGGGGCGTTTGTTAGTCAAAACAGTAAAATAGTAAACTCGTAAGGTCAAAACCTCGTCTTAAAGGCGGTCATAGGAATATAAACCTCCTTGATCCATAAATGGTGATACCCTAATCGCAAATTGACCTTTGAAAACACTGTAGCACCCTTCATTTGATCAAACAAATCATCAATCCTCGACAACGGATATTGATTCTTGATCATTGCCTTGTTCAATTGACGGTAGTCAATGTAGAGTCTCCACAACCCATTCTTCTTTCGTATGAAAATAACAGGCGCACCCCATGGTGACACACTCGAATGTATAAGTCCCAAGTCCAACAACTCTTTCAGTTGCATTCTCAACTCCTGTAACTCCGAGGTTGACATACGATAAGGCATTCTCGCTATTGGTTCAGTCCCCAGTTTTAGGTCTATGGTATACTCCAATTCCCTCTCCGACGGTGTCCCAGGTAACTCCTTGGCTCTGAACTACAATCGTGCATCTCTGACCCTCATCATCTACCAATCTCAACCATTTCGTCTTACATTTGAGTATCGCCTCATGCGATTCCAACCAGTCCATACCAATCATGACGTCATAATATCCTAAGATCATGACGTACAGGTTGGCCCTGGTGACAAACTCTCCCAAGTTAAGGGTACATCCCATAACATTTCCTCCAACCTTCTGTTTGGCTCCCGAAGCCATCTCTACAAAGCTAAACTCATCTTTTTCGACTACCTTTACCTTAATCCTTTTTAGCGCTGCACCAGAAATGAAATTCTCGGTAGAACCAGGATCTATCATAAAACTATGGGTCTGATCACTGACGGTACCTGACATCTCGATCACAGTCGATTGATGCTCTGCATAGCAGTTATTCACCGATGCATGAATCCGATGGGCCTTACCCAAAACTCCCACGGTAGTGAGTTTGGCTGATCCAAAAGCTCCGGCCCCTTCCTCTAGGCAGTAATATTGGTAATGTGGCTCCCCACTATCCAACATACTTTATTCAATCTAGTATTCCCGGTACCCGTAGTAGAAGTTGAATTCTAACAATAAGGCCCAACTCAAACTTCTTGACCTTAAGTTTCTGGGTAATTTGGTGTGGATCATACCGAAGCAACTTCAAAACGAGCCTCTTACTCAGGAACCGTGTGGCTACCTTGTCGCAAGGTGTTGAACGCGTTGAGATGATGCTCAATGAATTCCTCACAAATATACCTCTCTTAGAACCGTTCCTCGAATAGTTCCCATGACACGTCGTCGACAGCCATGTTCAAATGTGGTAGGAGCGTCTCTCGTCATAGAAGAACGATCCCCTTTAGTTGAAAGAACACCATGCGAACCTTCATGTTGGAGGTCATAATCACGAAGCATGAAGCACAACACCTTTCTCTACATTTGTGCCTCGATGATAGAGCCATCTGCGACACTCGTGGACTTGAGAAATCAACTCTCTCGAGTTCTCGGTAGATGCTAACGTTACTAGCTAGGGCGTGCTATGGACCCTCAGGGTACAGGTGCCCTGGCCTCATCTTAGTACCTATGGTGAATAAAGGCCCTTTGACATTACCTAGAAAGGCCTTGTCTAACCATCATCATCCCTTACAAGAAGCAAATCTAGCCAAAGGACTTGTTCTTCCCCTTGGGGGTTCGACTCCGAGGGTGCGGGAACTTCTGGAGGCATCGCACCTCCTTCCACAACACCACGTTGTGAACCTCTATGGTGTCCTCTAAATTCAATCACCACATGGACACATTAAGGTTTTTAATTAACGCTAGGGTTAACACTCATGGGTTTACTGCAGTGGAAATCCTGGCGATCCATAGTCGCAGGGTTGAACGCACTCTGATACCATATGTAACAACCCCTCTTCGTTATGACAACGTACGATGCATAACTAGTGCTAATTTTTTTTTTTCTTCTGCAAGAAGGTAATAGTAACAACACCATCAATGAACGAACAAAGCAACGTGCATAAGTGATTAACAACCACTAAACATTGGTGGCCTTCCATCGAGCACCATAAGGTTCTATTCTAAAATTTTAGTATCTTCTTGTAGGGATCTATTCATTAACAAAGTCTAACTTTCTTAAATTTAAATATGAAATATCCTCCATTGTGAATCTGATGTAGACTCTCCAATTGTAGTTTAATGATCAACTACAAGAATTCAAGTTTATTTTCCTAGACTCCATTCTTCCCTTTCCTATGTACTCTTGGTCGAGTTGAATCCTTTCACTATGAACTAGAGTCTTCAAGTATTACCTCACTTTTCAAGACAAGCATTCCTGCTCCAATTTCCATCTCTACACACAAGGGTTTGAGAACGCCAGTTAAGAAACTGAGAGCCTTATCATCATGACCATTATCTCTTCTAACGTGTTGCAATATTTTATCCACTTGATGAAATCATTAAATCCCTAAGATTTTAAATTCCAAAGGCAATCTAGTAAACAATTCACCTTGATTTGGCCTATAAATAAATTTTATTATCGCGGTTCACCGCTACCCAACTCATTAATCATTGTAATCCAATGAATGAAATAGCATCCTACTAGTATTTGGATACTATACCTCCCTTAAGAACAAAAGCTAACCACCCACTAAAGATTAAGCATCGAGTCATAATTCTACCCTTCCCATATCATTCATTTCTTCTCTTCATCTCATTAGAAGGTAAAGTCACCTATTCACTCCTTGATAGACTCAAGATTTTTCTGTTCAAGGGCATGGTATGAACACCTTACAGACACAAGCAATTACTGGTATCCTAAGCATTACTAACTAATTAAGCTACTAAACTCTTCCAAGGATGATGTGAGTGTGCCATTTCAATTAAAAGTATAAGGTTATGAAATTACCCCTAAAGTCTCCCATATTTCAAGTTTCTTCTCAAGGTTCGAAGATAAACAAGACTTCTATACCAGAACTACGTCCTTACAAAACCAAGTGGGCTCACTAGGCCTTAGTCGTGGCTTCCATACAACATAAATATATGAATTTTAGTTATTTTTGAGAAGGGTAACAATAAAGGTTTCAGTGACATAAAGAGAGAGACAACTACACCTGTGTTTGAGATAATGATGGTAGCTACCTGCAGTAAGATGCCAAGAGTTTTCAGTAACTTCGATTTCAAACCTGGTAAGACTATATCACCGGTGGTAAGGAGATAATCTTATACACCATCGTTGTCATACATAGGGAATCGTTATTTTTATTAAAGATTGTGGCCTGTATAAATTAAGGATCGATGTATGGTCTTTGTATGACATGCATTCAAATCATTGTCAGTGTAATTTCTAACTCAATGCTTACTTTAATTATAAAAAGTTGTCCCTTGAAAATAAATTTATTGTCAGTTAAAAACAGTCGCTTCCATATAGCATCACAGTGAAACATTGTCCTTTAACCTCACATAAAATTGATGCCTAACAAAAATGGCTTCCAACCACATTATATAGAAACTCCTGTGCTAATCAATTACTGTGATAACACTCCACACATCGTTTTCCATTACAGTAGGATGATACAACTTGCACACAACCAAAAATAGTCACCAACGTAGCGGTTACACAACCACCAACACACCCATGAAGTTCGTCACACAAAGAACAAAATATTGATGGATAAACTATAAACTCAATGTTTGTTACCGACAGGTGTCTAACCATAATCATTTATGGAGACTCTAAGTGGGAGCTGGGTAAACCGCTCCAAATGTGGAGTGACAGGTTATTCATTAAAACTTAAAAAAAAACGCAGATACCAATCCGATTCGCAGACTTGAGAGATGCACAAAATTGCTAAACTACCCAGTCATATAATGCATTAAGTTACCCAACCCAACCACAGGAAAATGCAACAACCAAACGTTTTTATTCACAATAAAATTATTGCTCAAGAATAAGGGAAACTTTGTCCCAACGCACAGTTTTATATCCAAGAAACTGTCGGGTCACTGTTTACAAAAGGAGATCGTTGCCCAAAAACACCAGATGCTACTGTGCAACCCATAAGCAGGGTTAAAGTTGTCTTGAGAGTAGAGAACGCTGGAAAAATAGTTTCACAGGCGGTTACGTTTCATAGGTAAACTCGTGGCATAGAGGAGGTGAAATCACTAATTACAATGCCAAGAAAAATGCCAGGGTGCTACCTGTGCTGGGCAAGCCATGAGATTCGCAGTGTAACTAAAATTCAAGAGAAATTAAAACTTCATAAAAATGTCCATCTCAACTAGGCAATTTACTATGTAGTTATAAATATAAAGGGGATTTATAACTCTATCAAAATTCATCTCTGTCGAGCTAAATCGCTATCAAGAATCATTGTAAGGAAATGAGATTCATTTAACAACACATACACTTCCAGCAACCTAGTCATATCATTAAAAAAAACGCAGACGATTCATTATCATACCTCTGCTGGAAATTGATTGCAAATCACTGTCATTAGCATATGTAAAACACAATGGCTATAACATAAGAAGGACGTTGATTTTGATCATGAAAATCTCAGTCAAAGAATATTTAAAAGTAAACTCGCAGGGTAACTTCATCAACAAAATGTAACAAATTGCAGAGGACAACTCATGGTTGAATGTATTTAAAACACAGAGATTAATGAAACACAACGATTAGCACCGAGATCATTTAGGATGTAGAGGTAACATACCAAAAGTAGAGCCCAAGCACATGCAGAGATCGAACACAGAGGTCTTAAAATCGCAGAGAGTATTGGGTTGTTCGTTGAGAGGAAGGATAAACAATATGCAGATATAATCAATCACAACAAGGCGCAAGACAATCACTCAACCAAGAACAATCATCAGGGATAGACAACTGGGAAAAACATCCTTCGCTCACCATCCACACATATAAAAGTAGGGCATGAGAATCTATAGGTCGCTATGCACCAAAGTGACGACCGTCGATTGGGTTCCTAGCCGACTTCTCAGGCATGGACTAACGAACTAGAGATGAGTACAAAGTAAAAATCACAACTCTTCACAACAAATCAATCAAACCAATAGGACAATCACAACATTCAGGGATCGAATGCCAAGGGAATCATGTCAAGCAGTGAGCTTAAGGCTATGGGGAAATTAAGATCTCAATTAAAATGCTAAGTCCAACACCTTCTTTACACAGTTTAAAGTATATAATTGAAAGCATAAGGCCAATAATAATCTACCATGTAGAATGAAAGTAAGCGTACCATAGCCCAAGTCCTACGCTCTGAGTCATTGTCCTGCACGCTTCGTGCAGCTCCCACTTGCCGACCGATGAGAGTTCATCGGTACCTCCCAGCCAACGCTAGGGGTACTCTTCTTCCCCCTTAGCCCCCTGAACCGCAAAGGGGCCACACACACTAAACCAGAGAATAGATAGCTCCCAGCTTGCCTCGCAAGGCCGAGCTACCACTCCTCACCAAGTTGGGTATCCCAACTCCCACAAGCTAAGTCAGTCAAGTCTGAAATTCTGCAGCATAATGTTACGCATCACCGAGGATGTCCATCATCCTCCTCCTCCCTCTTTTATATAGATTTTCTAAGTCATTTTCTTTCCCAAATTCCCATTTAATTTATTTTTGAATAATTTAATTTAGAAAAATCCTCACTGTACATGTGTCACCCATCCCCTTTGTTGCACCAAAAATTAATTTCATTAATTATTTAATTACTCATATTTACCTCACCCACCTAAAAGCATTCCTAGAATCGCTACTAGGTGTCCCCATATTCCCTTACACATTTTAATGACTTACCCCCTTACTAATTTACTAGTTGAGTTCAATTTAGAAAGTTCTTAAATGCAAGATACATTTTTTTTTTGTTAGTTTGTTCGTGACATGTGGGACTAACCTGTGGCTAAGAAACCGTGACTCAGGGGCATCTAAGCCATCAAAATCACCTGGGGATCACACCTGGCCTGAGCCACACCAACCCTTAACATGAATGGATTTTTTTTCCCCGCGGGTTTCGAATCGGTGACTTTAACATCACGGAGCTCCTTAACAACACACTCTGTCACCAACTATCCTACACCTTGGGGACTAAATGCAAGATACCTTACTAAGTTAGTCATTCTGCTCTTTCCTTATGTTTCTCTTTCTCTTTATGTTTCCCCCTTTTTCCCTTAGTTTCCTAATTCTTTTAAATTATCCCTTTCCCTTTTCATCTAAAACTCAAATTGGCAAGTGTAGAAAATTACCTCTTTTCCCTTTTCCCTTTTTAATTAATAACTTTTTAATTAGCATATGTAACAAAACAATTATTCCTTCTTTTTTTTAATTTTATCCCCAAAAATATATTTATAAATTAATTGTATTGCTTACCCCCTTCTCGTCACATGTTTAATGATGATTATTAGTATTATTTGTTTAATTTATTTATTTATTTTCCACAAGTATCACTTAGACCTAGATTTTATTTTCCTAGGCTAGGCGACATTTTATTAGGGAAGTGTTTTTAAATCTTTCTTATCACATTATTTGTTCTAAGGCAATCTAAGTTTATTCACTTATTAGTTAACAACATGACATGCCCTTCAAGACGCACTAGGTGCTCCAAGGGTGCCAATCGCCTCATTATGTTTCCCTTGCACGACGTGCCCTTCAAGACGCACTACATGCTCCAAGGGTGCCACTCGCCTCTTTCTATTTTTCTTGTGCTATGTGCCCTTCAAGACACACTACGTGCTCCAAGGGTGCCACTCGCCTCTTAAATGACATGGTAGACATCAAAAACCCCTGGAGTCAATACTCCACTAGGTGATCCTGTGGGAGACTAAGGGCCTCTAAGGAATAAGGCCCCTGCCTTATTGTGCACCCCTTAGAATTATCGTGAGAGACTATCGTAGTCTTCCCTCATGGCATCGTGGGTCTTCTCGAACTAGGTAGTCGTTAACCTACAATTCGATCCACGATGGGAGTGCTAGTAGGCTGTGGCAGGGATGTTGTCCACACCTCTCCCTCAATGTCTCTATCGGTCATGCATGGCCCCTCTACCCCACATATGAGTCTGGTCGGCAAGCTATCGTCATCCTGCATCATCAACGAATCATGTCAGAAATAAAATCCATAATCATAACATCTAATCAGTTGCACATAAGTCATATATTTACAACAACCAAACCCTAATAGTACACTCCCTGACTCGATCCGAAGTCCAAGGGGTTTCATCGATGCATCTGCATCCTCGAGGTCCAAAATCCTGCACACTCAGGAAAACCGAGTCAATAGCACCTATCTGTGTCAATACAACAACATAACATGTCATCAATCCATAACGCCTCATAATCATAATCAAATGCCTAATAGTATAATAATCTGGATCACTTGCAAGAAAGTGTCCTAAAAGAATAAGTCCGTTCAGTGCGTGCAAGAGCAAGATGTTACAAAAAAACACCCCCCATAATGTAAGGTCAACACTACAACCTAAAATATCCTTCAATTCAAGAGTTCTCTTGGGTCTCAATTCCATTCTTCCTTAATATGGTGGTTTCTTGACTAATAGATATAGCAAGACCAAGGATATCAACAACATAGTTAGTAGGTAAAGTTGATAGCTCATTGATAGGAGTAAACTTGAAGTTGTGGTTTTCAATTAAATGATCAACCTTGTTGTAGGGATCTATAACTAAGGTATAATCTAGAGTGATTTCCCAATCATTTTCTAAATGGTTGTATTCTTTGTTTATAGGTTTGATCAACCCTCTAGAGATTAGGTAAAATTTACCAATTTGTATTGAAGGGTGGAAATGTAATGGTTGTGTATTAAAGCAGGTAATGTGGATCTCAGTATTTTCATTAGCAATTACATCAAATCTAAATACTTGACCAACTCCCTTGGAATTTGTGAAAGTACGTATATCACGCTTTGAAATGATTTTAGCTTTGATGGTCCATGAATGCATGCATGCATTCAAAGAGTTGATAGGGATTATTTTTGAGGCATGTCATTGTTTGTAATGTGTGCATGGTAGAATGATGTACATTTGTGTGTTGTCATGGATCACCAAGGATGTCAGCTTTTAGAGCTAGAGCTAGAATATCAGTAACTATAACCAACCTACAAAATAGAAGAAGTTATGGTAGGTATTAATAAGGTATTACAAAAACATTAATTAATGAAAAGCATGTAAAAATATTGTATGTGAGAATTCAGACTTGTTTTGTTGGGTAGACCTACAAGTGAAGTTGTTAAGTTAAACCATTGAGCCATTTTCAATTTTCTCTGATGTGAAATAATCCACAAGGCTTGAAGAAAAGATGCTTTGTATAGAAGCACTTCCATCAAAGAGGAGTACAATATATATTTTTGTTGAACTTTTTTTATGTCTAGAACTTGTAGGATAGGCATGAATTCTTTTTCACCATTTTGTATTTTTGTTACAGCCTTGTCTGTTAAGATCAAATACATTGTATTAGAATGTGTTTCTGTCAGAAGAGGTATATGATGGAAATCTATACTTTCCTAAGAACATGTCCACATGAATATATTAGTACAATTATATACATGGGTATGAATGTGAGCTATGAAAAAAATGGTAAGATTTTCCATTACACCAAAACCCACAGGTGTTAGTAAACTTCCAAATCAACAACATCACCTTGAGTGGGCGGTTAGTCCCATGTTCTCAGCATGGCGGTTAGTCCACAAGAGGTGCAGCAATTAGTCCAACACCCCTAGTCCACGAGAGGTGCGATGGTTGGTCCAACACCCCCCTTCCGACGTAACTCTAGGGAATTGAACCTGGGCCAAGGCTCTGCTACCATGTTAAGATTTGTCATTACACCAAAACCCACAGGTGTTAGTAAACTTCCAAATCAACAACATCACCTTGAGTGGGCGGTTAGTCCCATGTTCCCAGCATGGCGGTTAGTCCACGAGAGGTGCGGCGGTTAGTCCAAGAAAAAATATATTTTATCTATGATTTCCATTATACAACATTGAAATAAAAGGTACATCTAAGCTTTGGTAATTTATAAATTAGCTTGATGGTGTAAATATATGAATGACATAGATTATAAATTTTTTAGTATTTAAATAACATATTTCATAAATTAGTTTATTGTATGTTTATTATTTAAATAAAATTTCAAATTATTTAATAAAAATAATATAACTACATAAAAGTTTATTTTTTAAAGAATAATGCAAAATATATTAAGAAATTTCTATGTACTTATGTTGAATATTTGAATAAGAATGCAAAATATATTAAGAAAGTGATACATGTCTATGCTGGTAATTTGTTTGATAGGGAGAATAACAATTATAATATTGTGTGTAACATTTGATTAGGATATAGTACATGAACGGGCATTTAAATTTAGAGATGTCTGAATTTTTTTTTAGTGTTATCATATTATTTGTAAAGATATATAAAAAAATTGATATGTTTTGCAAAATAAGTTTGAAAAGGTTATGAAATTACAATATTAAATATATATACATAAGAATAATTCGTAAATGTGTGTCATTGTATTTGTTTGTATTAAAAGAAAAATAATTTTTTTTAGAAAAATGCATTGAAACTAATTTATGGAAAGTAAAAAAGGTAAAAAAAAAACATAAATATAAAATTCACATGATGCATATTGTTTATATATATATATATATATATATAAAGTGTTATGTGGGTATTTTATGAATGTGATGATATTTAATGCAAAGACATGAAAATGATTTATATGTTTTGTAAAATAAGTATATTTATAGTCATCTAAATTAATAAATTTGTTAGGCATTGTATTTGTTTGTTAGTATTAAAATGATTTTTTTTTTGTTTTTAAATTGTTGTGAGTTAATAGTTTCTAATAGTATGAAAGTGTAATATTTATTAAATTATTTTATTGTATTCTAGGAGAGTAGTTCTACGGAAAACCAAAATGCATATTTCACAAATTTTCATTAAGTAGAATGTATTTAAATATGAATATAGCACATATAAAATACATATTACTTTAAGAAGAATAAAGAATGCTAGAAATAAAGAAGTGCTTAACACTCTCGTGATGTATATTACTAGAGAAAAAAAAGTTATAAAAAAGTATGAAAATAGTCTAAATAAAGTATCTAAGGGAAAGAAAAATATTCCATACTTGATACTACCATGATATATATACTTTGGAGAAAACTATACAAGTAGAACAAGTTGAGTAGCTAGTTGTGTTGTTTAATCCTATAGACTTTTTTAGCTCTAGTTTTGCACTCTTTGATATTCTTTTCATGAGGGGATTTAAGACCATTTTGAGTTAAACCTTGTTTTGATTCATGTTTCAATGCATTTGCTATGTTGTCATATATTAGTGCAAAACTTGTAGAGAATGGACCATTTGTTGTGAAGCTAGAGATGAATATTATTTGTTTATCTTAAACATTGTATGTAGAGAATAGACCATTTGTTGTGAAGCCAGAGATGAATATCGTTTGTTTATCTGAAACAGTGTATTTGTGTGCAAGCTCCACTTTTAATTCTAGTATGGAAAGATTACCCTTTCCTGGATGGATAACTTTGATTTGGAATTGTCTTCTATGTAGATATAATTCATCCAAAATATGGCAGGTGCAAATTGTCTAACACTGATTTGGGTCCATCAGTGTTATAGGTGTTTTTTCCATGGTTTTCAAAGTTGACTATCTGAAATAAAATATAAAGAAAGAAACAAGAAGAATAACTT
>JZKD02S0300470.1:850322-894101 GCA_000966675.3 Picea glauca | reverse complement strand
TATATATATATATAAGCTGCGTTAGGAGACATCAAATAGATAGAAACATCACCTACACATCATTCACATAATATAACGAACATTATTAAGGAATTAGCAATCAATACGACACAAGGCTGACACACCATCACCATAACCCATGACATGCATATCGATGTATTGACACGTTAATGACCATCCATTCAACATCCTTGCATTCTACAATAATTATTGATGTGTAATAGTAAGAATCATAAACATTCAATGCCTCTCATAAGGTCCATCAATCCTAAACATCAATATAATATGGTGCAAGGTAGTCATCATTCTTATAATCAGACACAAACATTAATCATGACGCACTTGATACCAATTTCTAACAGCCATTCAATGACACCAAAACATCTGTTGCACGTGAGAGTAAACACGCTCGAAAACAATCACACGTCAACTCAAGTAAGGCGTAAGAGAGAATTAGTTACCCATTCAGTCATGAGTCGGAATAATTGCATGTCACAAATCAATTAGCGATGGGTTCATGACACTAACCTTAACCATTCCACATTAGCAAGTTTTCATAGTGCAAGCAGTCCAATGTCTAATCGATCATTATTACATCAAGATTTCATTGTGGGCAAGAAGTCTCCTAACTAACCAACGATATTACTATCATTCCAACGCACGCAAATAGTCTAATTACTCAAATTGTCGCACATCAATATTACAATCAAGGCGTAAGTAATCTACCACATTATAATTCAAGGCGTAGGAGAAACATTATGTTAATTACATGGCGCTAGAGTGAGTGATCATCAACTTTATTTTCAAGGCGCGTGAGTAATCTAATCAATTAATCAATCATACGTCAACATTAAATTCAAGGTGTGAGAGTAATTTAATCAATTAATTAAACATACATCGACATTAAATTCACGATGTGTGAGTAATATAATTACATAAATAAATGATACAACATAATTTCAAGGCGCACAAGTAATCTAATCAATTAATCAATTATGAAACTATGAGGACAACCATGTGTAAGCATTATAGAACCTTCATGGATTACTTATACATTCTGGTTTAATGAACTAAGATCAATTATAATCTTGGGTAGCATGGATGCTACTTAAATCAAGATTGAGATTGATGATGCATGATCACACATTTTAAATTAAAGTAAAAGCAATGGTCGAACTCATCACAATCTAAATTTTATGTAGATTCTTAAAACACAAAATTATGAGAGACGCAAATTGATTATTGGAAAATTAACGTGGAAAGGAGGATAAGGTAAGTGAGGTATTAACAAAATCATGTTATTTAACCCTTCCTTACTTTAAAATGGTAATAAGGAGATACTAGGGCTACTCAGGGAGCATTAACAAAAGGGTGTCATTACAAGGAACCACATGAATCCATCTGAGGATAATGACAAAAACCACTAATAAACTCAAGGAAAAATAATCTACAAGAAAAAACACCCTTTTTCAATTAAATGAACAAATGTAAGATCCCATTAACTTCCAGTCCATTATGAATGGATCTAGGTTCATCCCCATAACAAACTAGTTAAGATGACAAGAGATAAGGATTTAAGGTAGCTGAGATTAAAAGGAGGAAACGAGTCTAATGCTATTAGTCACAAAGCAGCACCCATGTACAAGGTGCCAAGGGAGATTCCAGGGAAGTCGCCCTCGAGTATGACGATCCCAGGGTAATATCCTATGCAAAACACAGAGGGAGTTTTATGAAAACGTTGCGTAATAGTCCCAACAAACTAGTAAATCGGTTTTAAGAATTCGTTGAGGGAATTTAAGGAAAACCCAGGGCAAGAAGCAAAAAGGCACTCAAAGCAACCAAAATTATGTCCAGGAATACAATATTCATTACAAAAACTTTGGGTAAAGAAAAACTTCAATTCTGGGAACAATTTAAATGTTGTTGGGCTTTCAATTTTTAAGGGTTGCAGGTTATAAAAGGAAGGGGGCAACAGACCCATCAGAAATTCAGGATTACTCTTGGTCTGACCACGGTCTGAATCGCCTGTGCCAAGTACCTTATATGCCCCACCCAAGGACATATAGGAAATAATTATTAAGGAAACGTCCATCATTAACGCAATGACTTGATCATTTTTAAACATAGAAATAATTTCTTAGTTACGATCAGTTCCTAATATCTTAGTAAAGCCACTTGGTATTTCATTTGTATCAATTAATATAATAGGAAGATATAATTACAACCCTTGAACAACATTCAAGAAAATTTCAAGATGAAACCTGCTCACTTAAACAACTTGGGCATCCTTGTTCCTACGACCATATTCATCCAAAATTTTGTTGAATTCGAGGATGGGCTTACTCAGGATTTTAATCACTTCCTCCTGGTTTTAACTAACTTAATTTAATCAATAAAAATTGATTCGATGGATGAATTCAACTATTGTCTTCAATCTAAAATCAATTTAAACTTCATGTGAATCTGAAAAGTGCGCACGTCCATCGTGTGGCACCGATCTGATGTTTTAAAGAAAAATTCAAAAAATAAGTAAAACTAAGTTGCCAAATTCCAAATGATGGCATTAATATTACAGGTATTTTTACATAGATTATTACCGGAAGATGAAATATGTGCGATGGTATAAGATGCCATTACCTACTTGTAAATAATGGAAATATATTTCAATGCAAAGGTTGATCCCTCGGTAAGGTAAAATCCAGGCATAAACCAAAATCAATGGAAGATAGAAGGCCAAGGGCCATAACCCTAGGCACGTCAATCGCACAGAGGGCCAGTGAAAAACACACAACCCAACCATTCCATAGATGGGGGCTATTCTAGTGTTAAAAGGTTGCCAACTCACACCAAGGTTTCCATCTACGCAGGTGTGAAACCTCAATATTGTTTGAGGGGTGGAATAAAATGAAACTGTAAGTTAAAATAAACTAGTAAGCCTCCAATCGAGATCCCAAGGAAAATCAGATTTGGTTACAGATGTGCATAAACGATTAAACAATTCCATGCTTTAATGAATATTCTCATAACAGAGACAATAAAATCCAAAAGATGGCCATTAAGTGGATGAAATCTCAAGTGTAAATAATTCGAAGTTTAAAAGACAGCACTGCATCGTTCTCTTGCCAATCCATAACCAAGGAGAAATATTACCAGGTTCAACATCATAAAACCCATACAACTTACAGGGAAATTCAAATCCAAGAGTACAATTTAATCATATTATGATTACATACATACAAATCACAATAACAATACATGGACTGACGACAAAGAAGTTGAAGATGATATTCAGCAATGGCACTCCTTCCTATATCCAACCTGCTAATCATCGATACCTCACCGGTACCTCCCAACCAACGCTAGGGGTACTCTTCCTCCCCTTGAGCCCCCCGAGCCGCAAAGGGACCATGCTCGCAAAACCATAGAATAAGATAGCTCCCAGCCCGCCTCACAAGGTCGAGCTACCACTCTCTAATCAAGCTAGGCATCCCAAATCCCACAAGGTAAAATTAGTCAAGAAAAATATCGGCAGCCTAACCTTACGTCTGCCAGACCTTATTCATAATCCTCCTCCACCTTCCTTTTTATAGTGTTTTCAAGTGATTAGTTTCCCAAACCCTCATTAGATTCATTTTTCATTTATTTAATTAGGAAAAACCTCCCCCGTACACATGTCGCCCGATCGCCTAGTTGCACCATAAAATCAATTTATTAATTAATTAAATTTACCTATTTTCCTTACCCACCTAAAAGCGTTCCTAAAAACACTCCTCGGTGTCCCATTATTCCCTTACAATTCTTAAATGTCTTATGCCTTACTTAAATCCTAGTAGAGTTCATAAATAAAAAGTTCCAAAGGCTAGATTCCTCACTAAGTTAGACATTCCCCTTTTTCTTTAAGTTTCCATTTTTCTTTAAGTTTCCCCTTTTCTTTAAGTTTCCCCCTTTTTCTTTTAAACTAAAAAATAAGAATTAGCAAGTGTAGACAAAAACAACCATTTACCCTTTTAATAAATTTAATCCTCCATTATAATTTTTACTTTAATAATCAAAGTTTGAATTTCTTTCCCCCCTTCTTGTTACATGTCTATTAGTTTTTCTTTGTTCACATGTTCTACTTAAACCTAGGTTTTAATTTCACTAGGTTGGGCGACAATTTTTAAGGGAAATATAGTTATTAAACTTTACTAATACCATCATTCATTTTAAGGTTGACCAGGTCCTAAGGAAGCATAGTTTCTAGGTACTAGGTTTATTAACTTACCAGAGTTAAAAATCGCGATGTTCCCTTCAAGACGCACTACGTGCTCCAAGGGTGCCACTCACTTGCATTCATGTTTTATTTGCGTGACGTTCCCTTCAAGATGCACTACGTGCTCCAAGGGTGCCACTCGCCTTTTGACTAATTTTGGTAGATGTCAAACCCCTGGATTCAATACTCCATCAGGTGACCTTGTGGGAGACTAAGGGCCTCTAAGGAATAAGGACCATGCCTTATTGCATGCTCCTTAGAATCTTCGTTAGTGACTGTCTCAGTCTTCCCTCACGGCATCGTGGATCTCTAGAACTAGGTAATCGTTAACCTACAGTTCGATCCACAACAGGAGTGCTAGTAGGCTATGGAAGGGTTGTTGCCACACCTCTTTGGTTGTCGTGTGTGACCCCTTTACTCCAAATTTGAGTCTGATTAGCAAGATATCGTCATCATGCATCCATCAATGAAACGTGTCAGCGATAACAATCAACATCATAATATCTATTCATGTGTCACATATGTAATATCAAAACATTCAAACCATAACCGTCCGCTCCCTGACTCGATCCAGAGTCCAAGGAGATCCATCGATGCCATCGACATCCTCAAACATCCAAAGTCATGTACACTTAGGAAACCAGTTAATAGTACCTGTCGATATAAATATCATAAAATAATGTATCATCAAATCCACAAACATCATCATGCTCCATAATCGAATCAGTCAATCATATAGTGAACTGTATCACTTGCACAGAAGTGTCCACAAGAATAAGTCACATCGGGTGCACACAAGAGAAGGATGTTACAGTGATTGACAAGGATCCACATCAAGTGGAGAAACAACATATGATAAGACTAAGAGGACACCTCCTCGAAAAGTTAAACCTGTGAAATCATCATAACCCACACATTTCTTTACACACCTATCCTTCACTAGGCTTAATACAAAATCATCTTGTTAGTGTAAACTTCACGTTACTTAATAGAGAATCCTAGGTATTAAGTATTGTAAATTTCAAGTTACTTAATATAGAATGCTAGGTATTCTCATAAAGAACAGAGAATCCTAGGTATTAAGTACTGTAAATTGCAAGTTACTTAATATAGAATGCTAGGTATTCTCATAAAGTGATACTCGATCTTTCTAGCACGATCAAGTTTTTGTATCCATGTAAGGTTTTGAAATACTTGATGAGACATTGCAATTTACTAACATTATAAAATATTTTTGTAACTTAATAATATAATTTAATATCTAAGGACTTGGGAAATGTGTAGATTGTTCATAAAAGTAGCATGTACATGTTTGAATATTGTGTATGCAGTATAAAATGAATGATGGATGATTTTATTGAATGTTTATGTTAGTAAATGATATATGTGTGTGTGTTGGGTTTAGCACAAGTGGGTTGTGTTGAGGGGTGTTTTTCTCCACCCATGTTCAATTTTTGCAAATGAAATGATGAGATCTTAAATAAGCAAGCCAGTGAAAAAACCACATATTTTTACAAAAGCATGTTTATTTTGGCTACCAGTCTCGAAATGAGGAAAAGTGTCACATACGTTTTTCCAGGAAGTATTCAAAGATATATATATATATATATATATAACAAGTGAATAAAATTATAACATAATAATTTACCAAAACAATTATTTTGAACTGAAGTAAAAACATTTTATATTACTATGATTACTAAGAATTATAAAGATGTGTTTACTTTTGTTCAAAATAAGTGTGTTGGGAAATTATTAAAGTATGTATTGAAGTGAAACATTTATATAAATGTTAGGTTAATTAATCTTATTATCACTCTACATACAATATTTAAATGTAACTATGATGGTATTGTTATTGAAATTCTACAGTTCTAGGTTGAAAAACTAAAACAGATACATAATATATGTGGGGAGCAATTTATTGAGAAATAGGTGTTACATATCATTTAATATCAACAAGCACAACAATAAGCATAGATAAATAGATGAGTATGTATAATAAGTTTTATTAATTCTTGTTATACAATAGAAATGATTTGTTCCACAGAAAATGTGAAATTCACTATGATCTCGTATGTTCATAATTATGCAATTTATTGAAATCTTCAATGATATGTTGCACAAAAAATGTGAAATTCGTAGTGGAGAACAACGATCAAAACTCTATAATCTCATATGTATATAATTATGCAATCCTATTACAAACATAAACATTGAATAGTAGTACACAAACAACAAAACTATCTGAAATAAAATACAATAATGTAATGACAATTTTCAGAAAACAGAAAAGATAGAAATAATTAAAACATAGAAATTGAATAGTAGTACACAAACAACAAAACTATCTGAAATAAAATACAATAATGTAATGATAATTTTCAGAAAAAAAGAAAAAATAGAAATAATTAAAAGTTATGTGAATTATATATTTTTAGAAATCTAGAATAAATGTTTTAAAACATGTTGACAAAAGAAAAGCTAATTCAATTTTTCAATACAATACAATGATGCAAGTTCAAAATGAGAACAACAAAGTAAAGATGCTCCAATTATTAAACACATTACAATGAATGCAAGTTCAAAATAAAAACATAAAAGTATAAGATAGTGAGGGATTTTAAAAAATAATGTTTAAAGATGTTTGTACTACATAATGGAAGCCATTTCATGTTAATAATGCTATGATGTACAAAGTAAGTTATGAAAACATAAATTGGGAAGGTTTTGAAACAAATTGTCTGGACGATTAAAATGATGTAAACTTATTATATAAGATAAATATGTGTAATTTTGAAATAACAATATGAAAGACGGATATGTTTTAAATATTTATTTAAAAAGATAGAACGAATAAAATATGTTAAAGTTATATATATATATAGAAAATAAAGCTTAAACTTTTTTAAAAAGGAAAAATGGTTTTTGAATATAGTAAGAAAGGAAAACAAAAAGTGTAAGAGATTAAATAAAAAACTGAACATAATTTAGAGAGTATATGCATTTTATTAAAAAAGTATTACCATTATATGCTTCTCATGAATCTGAGCTAAATTATTAAAAAATAAAAGTATCTAAGTTTTTCAACTTTGCAATTTTAAGATATTAAAGTAAAAAGTTTATTAACTTTGGAATTTTTAAAAATACTTATAAAAACAAATTAATATACTTATGTACTTCTTACAAATACTCAATAAAATATTAAAGAGACATGTTTCAGAGTATATGTAGTTTTAAAACAATATTATTATTGTAAGCTTCCTACAAAATCTGTCTAAATAATAAAAACATTAAAGGAAAAAACTTATTAACTTTGAACTTTTGAAAAAATTGGAAGAAAAATTATATTGTAAACAAAATTTTAAGGATATATAAGTTGTACACTCAACATTGACTCCTGAGATGGCAGAATAACTTGCATTTAAACCATTTCATTTTCTTATGGGTATGTTAACATAATTTGGGGCATTTAAAACATTTCATTTTCTCATGGATATTTTGACATGATTTTTCAGGAGAATAACTTGCATTTAAACCATTTCATTTTCTTATGGGTATGTTAACATAATTTGGGGCATTTAAAACATTTCATTTTTTCATGGATATTTTGACATGATTTTTCTCAAAGATAATTGCAATCTTAAACATCTAAATCTATGATTCTATTGATTGCAAAGTGACAATTTGAAAAAGTATGTAACAATGACTCTGAAAATGGTAGAATAACCGACATTTAAACCATTTCATTTTCTTATAAATATTTTGGCATGATAATGCGACATTTAAAACATTTTATTTTCTCATAGATATTTTGACATGATTTCTCTCAAAAATAATTGCAATCTCAATCATCCAAATCTACAATCCTACCCATTGCAAAGTTACAATTTGAAAAAGTACGTTTATTTGTGTCAAAGATAATTGCAATCTCAAACATCCAAATCTACGATCCTACCCATTGCAAAGTTACACTTTGAAATTTACAATTTGAAAAAGTATGTTATAATATAGATATCGATAAAAATAAAATTGCATTCCGTCCAATCGAATAAAAAATTTCCACATCAAATCAAACAAATTAAATTCCACTATCAATATATCCCATCGAATAAAAAATTTCCACATCTAATCAAACAAATTGAATTCCACTATCAATATCTAGGTGGATCTACATGACATTAGAAAGGTTAATACATATATTAAAAAAAAATTACATTAAAAAATTAGAAAAGTTAACACATATATTAATAAGAAATGGAAGAAGGAAAAAGTAAATCAAATAAAGAAAAAAATAATTTATTAAATTAAGTTAAAAAAATAAAGCAAAAAATATGATATTTAAGGTTTAAATAAATTTACATTAATGTATATAAAATAAATCGTTTTGATTTGATTAATTAAATTTTTATAAAACTAAAAAAAAAAAATCATATTATAAAATTGATTTTTTTTTAATGTGAAAATTATTTCAATTTATATTTTAATTTAAAATTCAGTTTCATAGGTAGTTAAAGTAAAATTAAAAATAATGCAAAAACATGGTTTTTAGTTTCATGGGGTCAATAAATAGGGAATTATCAAGAACCTGATAAAACAACTAAAGTGTAATATAGAATGGTTGAATTGTTCAACTTCAGTGATATTGTTTAAAAGTATAGTGCTTCATCCTCACGACTATATTATTAGCAGAATCATGTTAAGTATAAATTAAAATCACCATTATATTCATTAACAAACAACTACAACCGTTCAAATCTTGCACACCACACATGAGAGTCCTCACAAGTTAATCTAGACAAAACTGTGTGTTTCATTCTTCGCCTTCTGGTGACTTGATGAGTATAGAATTGCAGGGATCTGATGAAATCTATTTATTTAAATCATTGACTCCAATTGTCTTTCAGTGTAGACAACAACGATCATGGCGGTTTCCATTCTGAAGTTCTTTATCTATACTCTACTATGTTGAGTGGATTTCTATCTAGAGGATGTAAGGAAGGTTGTAGTAGTAGAGGATGGGAGGGAAATTATGATAGGAGTCATATTAGATACTAATATCTATCCATGATAAATTACTATGAAGCTTGGAATCTTGTGAAGTTTCTAACGGTGGTTTTGGAAAGCGAAACATTGTAATGTTCATGGATATGTTTGCATTGGCAGCACTGTTTTGTTTAGTGCAGCACACACAGCTACACCTAGCAATGAAAGTGACATGCATTCACCATATTAAAAATCATACTACACTTTTTTCTCATAGTCCTTGGCACATTATTTGACCTAAAAATCATTGTCCAAGTGCACATTCTTTGACCTAAAAATCGTTGTCCAAGTGCACATTCTTTGACACGTGACATAAAAAATTACTATCCAAGTGCACATTCTTTGACTATACACTTTGACGTGTGATATAAAAAATTACTATCTAAGTGTTTATTTTGTTTATGGTTCCTTTCTTGATCGAGTAGATGAACATGAGTGGAAGAGGAGCATACAGTTTGTGGTAGTATGAAGCTTAACTTCTTCTTTCTTTCAGCTATTCGGTATTTTGTGAGTATTTTTCTTTGGAATGGGTGATGCTAAGGACATTGAAATAATCCCTAAGGCTGAAATTAGTTTTCATGTTATAGGATTTTACATATATATTAAGTTGATACAGGGTGTAAAAAAAACATCATGGGCATTCCCAGAGATTTATATAAGTCATTCTATTTATAATTTTGCATATAAAACTAAAAGAATATAGATCTGAATAGCGCCAAGAAAGAAAATATTATTGTTATTGAGATAAAATTTGAAGATGGAATCTCAAGAAGGTCTTGGATATCCTCCACCTCCCAATCGTGGAGGTGGGGGAAGTCTTGATCCTCCCCCTCCTAGTTCTTGTGGTGGTGATAGCTGGGGGCCTTCATTTTTTGTGATGCATGGTAAATTTGTAATACTAATTGGGCATTATCCTGTGATGAGACCCTTGAAATTTTAATTTTGTTGGATTAGTTTTTTGGTGGTTTGATTTTGGTTTACTACTAACAGAGATGGTCTTTTGATGCATCTTTTACTACATTTGTTGTTGTTGGTTGTGTCTGGGAGACGGTCCTACTCCTCAATAAAAAGAGGAAAAATAAAAATGAAGGGTTGATCAGATACATATTTGTCTACAACATCAAGGGCTCAAAAATTGTATACCTCTTCCTTGCAATAATCAAATATGTGTTGATTCTGCAGTTCTAGTAATGTTGTTTGTTCTTAATAATAGTACGTCGATCTTGAAATGATTTAAGTTGTTTTTTATATGTTATGTCTATAGTCCTTTTGGTATGAACTTATTGATTGCTAGACTAATACTTTCTCTGTTTTTGTGTAAAGGAATTGAAGAAAAGAGAGGAGTTTCAACTTAATTTTTTAATCATAAACCTAATGGATCTAGGCATAGGCCTAATATCACAATCTTGGATGAAATACGTCATGGTGTTTTTAACAGTACTTAAGCTTCCATGGCATTATGCTTACTTGGGATCTCTTCTAGGGAGGTGTGCATGCATTGGGATGTCTTTTCTTTGGCATATAATATTGATATGTAGACACTGAGATCCATATCTGATACAATATAAATATTGTATATCTGATATACATACACAATGAGTATATAATCCATGGAAGGTGCTTAGTTTAGTTTAATGGAGTTATAGGCATGGTCATTCTTATTTTTATAGATTTGTGTGTATGTATTGCTGGAAGGTTTGCATTGTATATCCAAGCAACCATGGAGGGTTGCTTCCAGAGGATGTGGCATTGATGTTATATTAAAACCTTGTTAACTATAAATAGTCAATGCCCTCCATGTTATCAAATGGTTACAGGACAAATTTTACCAACCCATTATAAAATGAATAAGATGGTGAAATAAACTAAAACCCTAAATCAAGGAGTTTGAAAGCGTAGATGAGCGAAAGAAATATTGGATATTAAAAGAGAGTTTATTGGTTGTAATAAACTTTTTACTATAGAAATTGTATTATATTTCTACATATAAATATGAAACATGTATGATAAATGGTATGAATATCTAGTTAAACAGAGAAAGAATGGGAATAGAGCAAGAAAAGGTGAGAAATTTACCTATATATGGAAGAAAACAATAATGAAGAAACACAATTTCTTTAGACCCATTCCAAAGTTGAGAAGACCACAATTTCTTTAGACCTATGCCAAATTTGAGGACCCTAAGGTAAAATAAATAAAAAGAGAGATCACGCAACCATTTTCACATATAGGAAAACAAAGAGAATTTCACATTCAAGAAAACAGAGAAAGAAGTGCAGGAGACTATGTTAAATCCATGGACATTGAATGTTTTCATGCGATACACTCAACCCCCATATACCCCCATCTCGTAATTTTACATTGCACTCAAAAGCCAGTTGGTTATCAAGATTTAATTCAGATCTACATCGAGTAAATGTGCCTTTTGATGCACTCAACCTCCATGTTTGTCTGAGTAAATGTGCCTTGTGATGCACTCAACCTTGATATTTGTCTCAACATCAATTTACAATGAAAGCTATATGGATTTGATGGATCTTGGATACATGACGGATATGGATTACGAAAATTCTATCTTGGTAGTCTCATTCGCTAAATTTGGTAGATGGAACCCTGAGAAACCACGGAGGAAGTTGCACGAAGAGTAGTGGAGGTAAGTTGTAGAAAATCAATGAGGTGCTTGGAGGAAGCTTCATGAAGTGATCCAAATGGATCCAGGAAGGCCAAAATTTCAAAGTTCTCATAATTGGATGAAAGCAATGCCATTTTGTAGGTCTCGTCGTGTCGATTCCAGCCATATATTGTTTTTCGAAAATGGACATTGTATGAAAAAGTTATGGCGATATGAAGTTCAGGTCAAATAAGAAAAAAAAGTCAAAGTCAAAGTCAACTTATGACATCAGCAATATGTCATGTTGACATTAGCATGACACGTGGCAGCACCAAGAGCTGACATGTGTCAGTCATTTTTGGCATTTTCAGGATGAGTTGGCACCATATGGAAGTGATAGGTGGAAATGTACGAAAGTGATACGTGGTAGTATGGATGTTGATGTGGCAGGGTGACACGTGATAGTATAGACGCTGAAAAGGAAGGATGATGTGCAAGTATGGATGTTGATGTGGTACTGTACAGATGCTAACATGGCATTGTACGGACGATGATGTGGAACTGTAAGGAGGACATGTGGCAACTGATTGGGAAAGTTGGCGTGGTTGTATGGATGACACATGGCAGTTGACTGTGCAGGGTAACGTGGCTCGGGCCAATGAAGAGGTGACACATGGCCTAATTGTAATGACCCCAATCGTTACAATTACATGCAACACAAAGCAAGTGCAATTTTTTTTTTAGCAAGTAGGAAACAATGACAACAATTAATCAACACAACTTGACGACGAACACAACACACGTCGATCAGGAAACAAACAACAATGACCCAACATACTAGCACATCATGCAATTGGATGAAACATGCGATAATCAATAGACAGATAAAAATGGCTACCTGCCCGACACAAGCAAGACAACACTTACAATCTAAACGAAAACATCAACAAACCCAACACAACGGCTTCGACAACTAGTAACTAGAAACCCTTACTGTGCACAAAACCAATCGCATTAAGGCGTTACAGAACCAAGTACCAACATCAATTGCAATGAACCATACACCCACATTAGGAAGCACAAGACTCAGGCCAGGTTATCATTTGCATCTATCCATTAGGGCGTGCAATGATCCCCTCATTAGGAATCATGTCGGCACAAGGAAATAGGCGTGATAGTAACCATGGCACAACATAACATATCTAGACCTTTATCCCAAGCTAAATCCTTCACGCTAGGAGACCGAATTATATGTAAATAAATACACGAAGACTATACCCAAGCACCCAATCAACAAGTCGACAAGATGCAAGGTGACATCATTCAAAATTAAATTGCACAACTAACTGAAGGATTTATTGTTTCCTACAAGGAAATCATATGTGGTGTAACAACTATGACCAACCACCATTTACAATTCAACTTAAGGCACAAGGCGCATAGTAACCAATTAATTGTTAAACTATTAATCGATTTAGATAATAAAATTATTAAACCCTCAACCATTAATCTTGCGCAAGCTATTAAACTATTACACAAATAAACCATAAACCATTAAATGTTAATCATTATGACTAAGTGGGAATGAGTGAACTATTATCATTGCGATTAATCAAGTAATCTATTACCAATGCAATTAAGCCATTAATCTATTACCATTGCAACATTTAATATATTGTGGCATAATTTAAAAGACTGATATGTAAGACTGATAAATAAACAATTGCTATATAAAAAAACAATTAATCTATTGTTTGCATAAGTCGTAAGACATATATATATAACCATTGACATATAAAAACAATTAATCTAATTGTAGTAAGGATCGCGGCCATCATTGAAACCATATCCTTTTAAAACAGTTATGTCCTACATTCAATTAAATTACTACTAAAGAGCTCGAATGACGATAAATTTGATGAAGTATGCGCGAATCAATTTATTAGAAAAAATTTCCTCAATTTCGATTTTCAAGTGCAATTTCGTTTTAGAGAGTTCTGGTCAGCATTCAAATAGGGGTTTATGTCACATAAGGAATCACAGGTTTTTCTGGGGGTCATTTATTTACCGAAATTGTTCCAGAATCCATTTTTATACAGATGTTCACCATTTACTGTAGAAAAGACATCAGGATGAAAATGGCATGGTAATTTCGACTGGTTTGTAATTGGATAAAGGGCTTACATTTTATGTGACTGGAACTGATAATTTTGTCAAATGATCTTTGTTTTCTGCAAGTCAAGGGTCAGTCATGTTAATGGTTGGACTTCTCTGCGTCGTGTTGGGCACTTGCATGTCTGCATCTCGGTCGACCACAATGGTAAGTATGATCACAGTTAATATTGATGGATGGGGTGGGTCACTAAGGTTCTAAATTTAGAATATACATACACAAAGATGAGTGATGCGTTACTACCCGTTTGAGGAACAGATCGAGTAGTGAATGAAATATTCAGTTTGGCTTCATGCTCTATTGATGGCACACCCACTCTGTACACCTCCTCGACTGAGCTTCTTCGTCCAATTGTTAATGGCATACATTGTGGAAGAAGATGAAGCTCATGGGATTTAAATATCATAACTGTGTTTACGAAGAACTCAGTAGATAATTTATAAAAAGAACACATCTCCAGGGTTACTTGTGCATGCCCACAATGATTTAGCCAACAATGGCCAATCCCTCATGTGGTTTCTACTACAACAATGCCAAAGAAACTAAGAATATGTGTATTCCAAATAATCCAAAGTTGAATTAAATATTCAATGTTGTGAATGAATTGAACAATCTTCGATACAGTGAATGAAACTAGAAATGTCTGATCCAGTGAATGAATCTAGAAATTTCGAGACAGTGAATGAATCTAGAATGTTGATACAGTGAACGAATTGAGCAATCTTATATACAGTGAATAAATCTAGAAATTTTGTGAATGTTCGAGCATCGTTCTATACAGTGGATGAATATAGAAATGTTGTGATATATTGAGAAAAATTTGGAACATTAAATAAATTTACTCAGTTGTAACCAGTCTCCCAGTTTATATCGTTAAAAATAGAAAATCAAAGTAAATTTGATTTCAATATTTCTAGAAAAAAAATAAAAAGAACCAATTGACTTCTGTTATTAATGACTGACAAAAACTGGAAATGGGGTAAATGAACACGTTGTTCAAGAAATAAATTTACTCGGCCATCATGGCACTAATATAACCATCATCAAAACATAAAAAAACTGCCATAAAAATAATAAAATAGACAAGACGAGTAAGTCGCACACAGTAATAAAAATGCAGTAAATGTATACAATAAGCACAACTCTGTCATTCACACAGTAAACAAAATACAGTAATGAAACGCAGCGAATCATGCCCAATAAATCGATGGGTGGGTAACACGATTTTTCTAAGGAAGGGACCAACAGATGGTTGAGCAATAAGGAGGAAATTTCATTGTACACAGTAAGGAATTGGCCAAGCAAAGAAAACATCCTTCACTCATTATGCATGCACAAGAAAGCAGGGAATTTGAATCTAAATATTTAACACCGAAGTGAAAGATAGTTGATTAAGCTCCTAGCCAACAGCTCAGACACGGACTAATAACTGAAATGATAAGAACATAAGATAAAGATACAAATCTGCACCCAGACCTTCTCCGTGGAGAACCAATAAAAAAATAAAATAAAAAAACACTATCAAGGGATACAAAACGTAGTAATAAAGCAAGGCTCGGAACCAGAAATTTAGAGACCCTCTTGCAAATTCACATGGTGTACTATCGCCCAGATGAAAATTCTTATGCATAACTAAACGAGTCTTTTTCTTTTAACTGCATCTACGCAAGCGAGATTTTGACAATAAAGAAATGCATGAACAAGAAATTGAGCTATTAATTAATACAATTATTCACATGCATACCGTAGCCAATTGTGAATGCTCTGAATTCATTGTCCCATGCACACTCCATCCAACTCCTACTTGCCAACTGATGTGACCTCACCGGTACCTCCCAGCCAACGTTAGGGGTACTCTTCTTCCCCTTAAGCCCCTCGAGCTGCAAAGGGGCCACGCACACAATACCAGAGAATTCTAGCACCTAGCTTGCTTCACAAGGTCAAGATACCACTCATTACTCGAGCTGGGTATCCCAACTCCCACAAGATAAGTTCAATCGAGATGAAATTTCAGCAGTGTAATGTTACGCAAGTCAGAAGTGATCCACACTCCTCCTCTGCCATCCTTTTTATAGAGTTTTCTTAGTCATTAGTTTCCCAAAACCGCCATTAGATTCTCTTTTTATTTAATTAATTTTGAAAAAACTCCCCCGTACACATGTCGCCCATTCCCCTAGTTGCACCAGAAAATTAATTTTATTAATTGGTTAAATATTCATATTTCCCTCATCCACCTAAAAGCGTTCCTAAAAACGTTCCTCGGTGTCCCAATATCCCCTTACAATTCTTAAATGACTTACGTGTTACTTAATTCCTAGTTGAGTTCATAAATAGAAAGTTCCAAGGCTAGATTCCTTACTAAGTTAAACATTCCCCTTTTTCTTTTAAGTTTCCCCTTTTCTTTAAATATCCCTTTTTCTTTTAGTTTCCCTTTTCTTTTATTTTTTTACTAAGTTCAGAATAGCAAGTTTAGACAAAAAACCATTTACTCTTTTTATGAATTTAATCCTCCATTATATTTTTTACTTTAATAATTAAAGTTCGAATTTCTCTTATTAGTTATAAAAGAACCTTTAATGAATTGAAATTTTATAAAAAGAATCTTAGTGAATTAAATTTTATAAAAAGAACCTTAGGGAATTAAAATTTCCACTTTAATCTGTTTATAAGTCTAATTAGTTTTTTTTTGTTGTTCTAAGGTTCTACTCAGACCTAGATTTTCAATTCACTAGGTTTGGCGATAGTTCTTAAGGGAAAATTTGTCATTAAACTTTACTTATCACATCATTTATTTTAAGGTCGACCAGGTCCTAAGGAGGTATAGTTTTCTAGGCACTGGGTTTATTTACTTACTAGTTAAAATCGTGGTGTTCCCTTCAGGATGCACTACATGATCCAAGGGTGCCACTCGCCTCCTTCCATTTTATTTGCACAATGTGCCCTTCAAGACGCACTACGTGCTCCAAGGGTGCCACTTGCCTCTTTATTTTTTCTTTGCAGGACGTGCCCTTCAAGACGCACTATGTTCTCTAAGGGTGTCACTAGCCTCTTGAATGAATTTGGTAGATGTCAAACCCCTGGAGTCAATACTCTGTCAGGTGATCTTCTGGGAGACTAAGGGCCTCTAAGGAATAAGGACCTTTCCTTATTGCACGCCCCTTAGAATCATCATGAGAGACTGTCACAATCTACCCTCACGGCATCGTGGGTCTTCTCTAACTAAGTAATTGTTAACCTACATTTTGAGACATGGCGGGAGTACTAGTAGGTTGTGGCAAGGTTGTTGCCACACTTCTCCCTCAATGTCTTTGGTTTTCATACGTGACCCCTCTAATCCAAATGTGATTCTGGTCGGTAAGCTATCGTCAGCCTGCATCCATCAACGAATCATGTCAGCAATAATAATCAATCATCATAACATTTAATCATATGTACATATGTCACATCAACAACATTCAAACCCTAACAGTCCACTCCCTGACTCGATCCTGAGTCTAAGGGGTTTCATCAATTCCCCTGCATCCTCAATATCCAAAGTCCTGCACACTCAGGAAAACCCAGTCAATAACACCTATCTATGTAAATACAACAAAATAGCATATCATCAAATCCACAATATCTCATAATCATAATCAAAACAACCAATAGTATAATAACTCGGATCACTTGCACGCAAGTGTCCTCAAAGAATAAGTTCACTCAGTGTGCGCAAGAGTGGGATGTTACATACACCCCCTCTTGTTTTAAACTTCGTCCTGAAGTTTCACAGTATGTAAGTGCCGAAATGAAGTGTATTAGAATATCATAGGTCTAGTTATCAACAAAAATGAAAATTGCTAACGCATATCATATGCGTCCTCCTAGATTGCCGAGTGCGGACTATAGTTGTCCCACTGGAGCTTGACCTATTCTATTGTTCGACGTTGTAGCTGTCAAATGAGATGGTCCGGGATGTGGATTGGCTCCTCTGTGAGAGCACCCTCGTCCGATACCTGCAAGCTACTCATGTCAATAACATGTGCAGGATCATTAACATAATGTCTCAAAACATATACGTGAAAAACATCGTGCATATGCCTCAAATAATCAGGAAAGGTTATTCGATAGGCCACATGCCCCTTCTTTTCCACAATATCGAAAGGTCCCATGAACCTAGGAGGGAGTTTAGCACCCTTTCCAAACTTGATCGAACTCTTATGTGGTTTCACCCACAAGAAGACTCGATCGCCAACTTCGTAACTACGATCGACACGATGCACATCAACATAACTCTTCTGTCGATCATGCGCTTCTTTTATCCTTTGTCTTATTGTTTGCATTTGATGTTCCATTTCTTGGATCACTTATGGTCCCACCAGGACCCTATCCTAAAGCCGATCCCAACTCAAAGGCGTCCAACACGGTTTCCCATAAAGAAACTTGAAAGTCTCCATCTTAATGGTGCTTTGATAATTTTTGTTGTATGCAAACTCTACCAGTGGAAAGAACTCTTCCCAATGCGTTTGTTGTTCCATAACATACATACGCAACATATCATCCAAGTTTTGGTTTGTTCTTTCTTTCTGCTCGTTTGTCTCTAGGTGATACGCGGTACTAAAGTTAAGTTGGGTTCCCAAGGCCTCTTGGAAACTAGTCCAAATCGTCTCGTAAACATCGATCCTCTATCAGATATAATCATCTTAGGCACGCCATGCAGCCTCACAATCTCATTGATGAAAAATCTAGCTATGGCAAGTGCCTGATACGTCATACGCACAGCAACAGAATGAGCACACCTTGTCAGAGTGTTTACTACCACAAAAATCGAGCCATGTCTCCTTGTCATCAGTGAAAATCCAACAATGAAATCCATCGAAATGACCTCCCATTTCAATTCCATAATAGTGTGTGACTGTAGTAATCATGTCGAATGTCTATGTCCAGCCTCACTTGTTGACATTCTAGACATCTTTCCATGAAGTTGACTATGTCTGCCTTCATTCCTTTCCAGAAGAATAAGGGTTTAAGGTCTTCCCTCATCTTCGTGACTCCTGGGTGAGCCATGTACATTTCTCTGTGAGCCTCGTTTAGGATCAGAATCCTCAACTCGTCGTTGGGTGGTAGGTAAATTCGAATTTTAAATCTCAGTAATCCGTCATTGTGTTTTGTCCGATAAAATCCTTGACCTCTTTGTACTAGTCATCGTCACATTGTAAAGTTAGGATCTTTTCATGTAGATACATATAAAGAGGCATCACCGAAAATATGTGTGGTCTCTAACTCAACGCATCTACCACTCTATTCATTGTTCCCTTTATGTAAATAATCTTGAAATCGTACTTGATAAGCAATTCTGACCAACATCGTTGTCGCATGTTCAAGTCACTTTGCATAAAGATGTGTTGTAGTCCACAGTGGTCCACTTTTAGTTTGAATTTTTATCCAATAAGGCAGTGTCTCCAAAATCTCAAGGCATAAACAATGGCTAACAACTCCAAATCATGCATCACATAGTTCTCCTCATGCCTTCTCAACTTTCTCGAGATGTAAGTGATCACTCGACCGTCTTTCATCAAGACTCTGCCTAAGCCTTCTTTGGATGTGTGAGAGCATACCAAGAATTTCGCGTCCATGTCAGGGACCTTTAGTATCGGTGTTGTTGTCAACATCACCTTGAGCCTCTGAAATGCTTCCGTGCATTTCTCAGTTCAAACAAACTTCATGTTCTTTATCTGCAATTATGTGATCGGATTTGTTATCTTTGAAAAACCCTCAATGAACCATTGATACTATCTCGCTAAACCCATGAAGCTATGCACTTTGGGGACATTATTTGGTGCAATCCATTCCATAATATCCTCTACCTTTTCTAGATGCACAACGATACCCTCACCGGAGATGAAATTCCCTAAGTAGTGAATCTTCGATTGATAAAACGAGCATTTAGACAATTTCCCATGCAATTTGTTTTCTCGTAGACACTGTAGTACCAACCGCAAGTGCTCATCATTCTCCTCCATCATCCAAGAGTAAATCAAAATATCGTCAATGAATACTTGGACGAACCTGTCCAAGTATTCACAGAACACCCCATTTATCAAAATCATAAACACACCTGGGGCATTTGTCAGTCCAAAAGGTAAAATAGTAAACTCGTAATTTCCAAACCTCTCTTAAAGGCAGTCTTAGGGATGTCGTCCTCCTTGATCCGTGAATTGTGATACCCTAACCTCATTTCGATCTTTGAAAATATCATCGCACCGTTCATCTGATCAAACATATCATTAATCCTTGGCAACAGATACTGGTTCTTGATCGTTGCCTTGTTCAATCGACAATAGTCAATGCAGAGTTTGCATGACAAATCCTTCTTCCATATGAAGATAATAGGTGCACCCCATGGTGACACACTTGGACCTATAAGTCCTAAGTCCAACAACACCTTCAGTTTCATTTTCAACTCATGTAACTCCTTCAGTTTCTTAGGGATGTCATCCTCCTTGATCCGTAACTGGTGATACCCTGATCTCAATTTGATCTTTGAAAACATCGTCGCACCCTTCATCTGATCAAACATATCATCAATCCTTGGCAATGGATATCGGTTCTTGATCGTTGCCTTGTTCAATTGATGATAGTCAATGCAGAGTCTGCACGACCCATCCTTCTTCCGTATGAAGATAACAGGTGCACCCCATGGTGACACACTTGGACCTATAAATACTAGGTCCAACAACTCCTTCAGTTTCATTTTCAACTCATGCAACTACTTCAGTTTCTTAGCGATGTCATCCTCCTTGATCCGTAACTGGTGATACCCTGATCTCAATTCGATCTTTGAAAACATCGTCGCACCCTTTATCTGATCAAACATATCATTAATCCTTGGAAACGGATATTGGTTCTTGATCATTGCCTTGTTCAATTGATGATAGTCAATGCAGAGTCTGCACGACCCATCCTTCTTTCGTATGAAGATAACAGGTGCACCCCATGGGGACACACTTGGACCTATAATTCCTAGGTCCAACAACTCCTTCAGTTTCATTTTCAACTCATGTAACTCCAGGGTTGACATATGATAAGGCGTTCTTTCTATCAGTTCATTTCTTGGTTTTAGGTCGATGGTAAATAACAATTCCCTTTCTAGCAGCATCCTAGGTAACTCCTTAGGGAAGACGTTCGTAAACTCTCTCACCATCGGAAGGTGTTCTAGACCTTCTGCTACTCCCTTCTCATTTAACATAAGGATCGAATAAATCTTAAATCTCTTGTGTCTGCTCTTTCGTAGCTGCAAAGAAGAGATGAACCTCAAGGAAACTCCCTAGTTTTGACCTACAATCATGTGTCTTTATCCCTCGTCATCGACCAAACTCATTCGTTTTGTCTTACAATCAAGTATCTCATCATGTGATTCTAACCAGTCCATACCGATCACGACGTCATAAGACCCTAAGGTCGTGACGTACAGTTTGGCCCTGGTGACAAACTGGTGCAAACGTCACCCTATGCCCGTCCGCTTTCACCAGGACCTTCACTAACTTTGGCCCAAAGAGCTAAAATGCCCTTCAACTTCCTCGTCGGAAGTTCTTTACCCACAGCAAGTCTCCATTGATCTCCCTTCCAAATCAGGAAATCGGAATTCGTGATTTCACGAATTCTGAGTAACGCGCTTTATGCCTTGCGATTTCCCGAAATCTCGATACGGGTCAATCGCTGACTTTCTTCTCCCCCTTTCTATTGGATTTCTCCTCGTCGGGAAATCGCTACTCACGATGTCAACAAATTGAAACTACAATCCCCGAACCCCGATGTCTCGATTCTCCGATACACGTGTGGACTTGAGTCATCCACCTTTTATCCTTCTATCGGGATCTCGGAACTCGCGGGATCGCGAGTCCGGAGTTTAATGGACTCGGGACTTACCTTCCCCCGATTTCCAATACGGTGCCACCTGTACTCCACCAGCACCTGTGGTCCCACACTGCCACGTCATTGTCGGGATATCGCTAATCGCGAATCCAAAATGCAAGCGCTCTCCGGCGTCAAGAACCTCGATTCTCCGAGTCTCGAGATATTTGGATTCTCTGACACGTGTTCCCACAATCAATGGCTCAGGGCTTATCAGAGTATCGCTCTTCGCGATATCGCTACTCCCGCTCCGGAAACTTGGTGTTCCAACTCGCGATATGTCCATATGCGATGTCACATATTATCCGACGGTCCCTGTGACTCCAGATTTATGGCTCCACTTCCTCCTGGACTCCAAACCTTTGAATGTTCACGCCTTAAATCCCTTGCATCTTGCAAGATCTAACGGTCCTCGGTCCTTCGTGGAATCTCTCTAGGATATTTCAACCGTTCATCCCCCCGTGGGTATTTCCTTGTGAATGAATTGAATGTTCCCTCTGTAAAACTTATCCAACCACACGCCAACCTGTGGAGCTTCGCTCGAGCTTTCCACAGCAACCCTGCAATTCTCCCTCCGGTGAACTGTAGGCCTATTCCTCCTGAAGTTGTCTTCGCTTCACAAGTCTTTATGAGGATTTGTTGCACACCCTCCTTGCGACAACTCTTCGAACACAACTAAGTGTTGAAGCTTCCTCGACTCTGCACGCTCACCTGCAGCAGCAGCAACAGTCCTAATTCCCTTTCACTTAGAATCGTAACTCTGAGTCTTTGTCCAGCCTTCGCACGTCTTTCACGGCTCCGGTGCCAAATCTGCACTTCTGAGAGCTCAGAACAAAAGTTATCTCTATCTGAACCCTGCAGTCACGCACTCCTTGTGGAAAAATTCAACTGCACTCCTTGCAGGAATTCTCTGGTTCAGGATAGAGAAACAATTGAAACTAACTCCTTGTTTTCACAGACTTCACTTCAACCATGAAATCACATACATGGCATGTAAAAGAAAATGTATGACAAGAAGCAAACAATCATGAGCATATCAAAAAACACAGAGAGTAACACAACCATGGAATTGAATCAAAGCTTTCTCTTATTAATTCAATGTATGTACATGGAGGTTCTGCATACACTTCTCTGCTTGCTCTTCTCTTCTGAATGCTGCTATATGTTACAATGATACAAAGGAGGGTGTCTATATCCGTTTTCCCTCACAATTCTAAAGCTATCAAATCTAGAATTAAAATCCTATCTACCTTCATTAAATCCATTAAATGCCTTATCTACCTCGGGACGAGAGCTATCTGCTCAAGGTCCATTTACAATATATAAAGTGTGCTTCATTAAATTTCCACATTAATGTTTGGCGCAACAATAACAAGGTGAAATTCAAAAAGTATCATGTTGTCTTGAATAGTTGTCTCCCGTTTTCGCGCTGGCTCGCTTGACGTGGGCGATGCTCCTGCATCATACTCCTCGGCTTGAAAATTTTCATGGGCTCCTGTCCATGAGCTCTTGCACAGTATGTCCATGCTTTTGGATAACTGCTTCTATCTCCCAGCTGGCATCCTCCACTGGGTGATTCTTCCACTTCACCAGGTACTCGAAGTATTGTTTTCGCCTGGTCTTCTTTCCCACGCGCTTATCCAGTATACACTCCATCTGCGGTTTTTCTGCTACTGGTAATTTCTTCTGCCACTGGATCACCGGTTCCTCAGTTCTAGTTTCTGCTTCTCCAGCCCTGTATGGGTATAAATCCAAAATATTGAATATCAGAGATATCCTGATGTCGTCCGGTAACTCAATTTCATATGCATTCTCTCTGAATTTCTCCAGGACTCTGCATGGCCCAATCTTTTTCATATTTAGCTTGTTATATGTTCCCCTTGGGAACCTTTCCTTCCTTAAGTGTGCCAGAACCATATCACCAACTTCGAACTGAAGTTGTTTCCGATGTTGATCTGCTCTGCGCTTGTACTCCTAATTTGAATCAATCAGTCGCTGCTTCACCCTACTGTGAAGTTCCTTCATTGCCTCAACAAATTCTTCTGCGCTCGCACTACTAGACGCAGTTTGTTCTGAATCCCTGAGTTCAGAAACTCCCCTCGGTTGTGTCCCATACACAATCTGGAATGGGCTCTTGCCTGTACTTTGATTCATAGAGTCATTATACGCAAACTCTGCCTGTGGCAATATGTTGTCCCAGCTGCTATGGTGCTCTATCACCAAGCTTCTCAGCAAGTCTCCAAGACTTCTTTTGACCACCTCAGTTTGTCCGTCTGTCTGCGGATGGTAAGCTGAACTAAAATCCAAATTAGTCCCTAGCTTCTTCCATAGCGTCCTCCAAAAATGACCTATGAATTTGGTATCCCTGTCCGAGACTATGCTTCTCGGTAATCCATGAAGTCTAACAACCTCTTTGAAAAACAAATTTGCGATGTGGGTCACATCGCTGGTCTTCTGACATGAAACAAAATGTTCCATCTTCGAAAATCTATCTACCACCACAAAGATGAAATCAACCCCTCTCTGCGTCCTCGGCAAACCCAATATAAAATCCATGCTAATCGCTTCCCATGGCCTCTCGGGTATGGGAAATGGTTGATAAAAACTTGTTTTCTGCTTTCTACCTTTCGAATGTTGACAAATCCTGCATCTGTCAACAAATATTTTAACATCTTCTCGCATCCCCAGCCAAAAATACGATTCGCTCAGCTTTGCGAATTTTTTGTTGTGGCCAAAATGTCCTGCTAATCCACCGTTGTGCTTCTCCTTTAGAAGGTTCTCTCTCATGGAGCAATCTGGAATACACAGTTGATTGCCTCGAAACAACAATCCCTCCTGGATCATGTAGTCTATCCATGGGATCCGATCTCTGAGAACTGGGTTCTCAGCTGCCTCGTATGCCTCTACGAAATCCACATCACCTGCATACATATCTTTAAGATTTTCAAAACCCAATGTTTTGACTCGGAACTCCTGCAACAATAAACATTTCCTGCTCAAAGCATCAGCCACTTTGTTAGTAGTCCCTGAAATGTGTTTAATCACAAACGTGAAATTTTTCATATACTCTACCCATTTTGCATGTTTCTGATTCAACTTATCCTGTTGACTCACAAACTGCAATGCATGGTTATCGTTGTACAATACAAATTCTTTTGGGATCAAGTAATGCCTTCACTTCTTTAATGCCTGTATGATGGCATAAAACTCTTTATCATATGTGGAGTATTTCATCTTTGCTTCATCCAACTTCTCGCTGAAATATGCAACTGGCATGTCTTCCTGACTTAAGATCGCTCCTATGGCATATCCACTTGCATCACATTTCACCTGAAATGTTTTCTGGAAATCTGGCAACACAAACACTGGTTGTTCTGTGATCTTCTGCTTCAATAGGTTGAAGCTCTTCTCAGCCTCTGTTGTCCAATGAAAAACTTTATGTCATTTTTTCATGGTGTCCATCATCGTGGTGCTAATTCCACTGAAATTCCTGATGAATTTTCTGTAGAAACTAGCCAAACCATGGAAACTCCTCACCTCAAAAAAAATTCTCGGTGATGGCCAATTCTTAATCACTTCCACCTTTTCCGGATCCATTTTCAACTCATTTGCTGAAATAACAAAACCCAAATAAATGAGCTTTGTCTTCATGAAGGAGCACTTCTTCATGTTGACCAACAACTTCTCTTGCTGTAGCTTCCTCATCACAATGGCCAAATGTTTCAAATACTCAGCCTTCGTCTTACTATAGATCAATATATCATCCAGATATACGACTACAAATTTTCCGATGAATTCCTTTAGGACTTCATTCATCAGCCTCATGAATGTGCTTGGCGCGTTTGTCAAACCAAACGGCATGACCAGCCATTCGTACAAACCTTCGTTTTTCTTGAATGTTGTCTTCCATTCATCACCTTCCCTCATGCGAATCTGGTGATATCTGCTTTTGAGATCTATCTTTGAGAAATAATTTGCCCCACTCAGGCAATCCATCAGATCATCCATTCTCGGCAGTGGAAATCTGTACCTAATGGTAATTTTGTTGATCGCTCTGGAGTCTATACACATTCTCCAGCCTCCATCCTTCTTTGGACTTAGTACTATCGTAACAGCACACAGACTCAGGCTTTCCCTGACCAATCCTTTGTCCAATAAATCCTAGACCTGGTTCTTAACCTCCTCATTCTCTTGAGGCATCAACCTGTATGCATTTTTATTCGGAAAACTGGCTCCAGGTATGAGATCGATGTGATGACTCACACTCCTCATCGGTGGCAACGAATGAGGTAATTCATCCACGACGATATCAGCGAACTCTTCCAGCAGTTCCTGAATCTCAACGGGTAAGTCATCCACTCTTGTGCTAGTCAGGACAATTCTTGGTTTCCTGACCACAAAGAATTGTGGATCTTCATTCTTCTCCATCTTTGTGAGAAGCTCCTTTCCACTCATGAGAAGTATGGTATTTCTTACTTCCGTTTTGACCTCTTTATCCTTTATCAGAAGCAACTTATGGGTTCTCCCATTCTTCTCCAGTGTATAGGTGTTCATCTTCCCATCATGAATCACATTTCGGTCATACTGCCATGGTCTACCCAACAATACATGACAGACATCCATGGGAATAACATCACATAAAATCTTATCATGGTATCCCCCTATCTTGAATTCAACTAAACACTGCTTAGTGACACTTACCTGGTGTCCTTTTTGTAATCACGAGACTTTATATGGACTCGGGTGCTTATTTGTTTCCAGCTCCAATTTTTCCATCATCTCGGAGGAAACGATATTGTCGGTGCTTCCGCTGTCCACAATGACCTTGCATTTCCTGTCCTTGGTTGTGCAAATTGTTCTGAACAGTTTGGTCCTTTGCACTGCGCTATCCACCTATTTCTCAGGGGTCAAAAGGATTTTATGCATTCCAAGCGATCTTCCGCTGTCTGCATCTTCATCCTCAGCATCACGCCCCTGCGCCTTAGTGATGTGAGCTTCTCCAATGTCCTTCTTCTTCTCTGGACACTCAAATGACTTGTGTCCATTCTTTCCACATGTAAAACATGTGATAACGCCTCCTCTTCCTCTGCCTTGACCTCTAGTACGAGGAAATGTATTTGCATCAGCATAATCTCCTCGCTGATCATTCTGCTGTCCTCTCAGCTCAACATATGGTTGCCTCTACGAGGTTCCACCTCTTTCAACTTTACCCTGAGGTTTCTTCCACTCCTCCTTGGGCTTCTGATATTTCTCCTGGGCAACTGCCTTGCCTATGGGATGACTCCTGCCTCGCCCTCGCTGTCCTTGTTTTCGGCTCAGCTTCTCCTCGGCTTTCAGAGCCATCTGGTACGCATTCTCAACTGTTCGGATGGTTACCATGCTCAATTCATCCTGAATGTCGTATCTCAGACCATTCAGGTATCTGGCTACCTTCTCATCATCACTCTCCCGATGACCTGCTCAGATATTGAGATTATAAAACTCTTCGATGTATTCCTTCACCGTCATCAACTTCTGTCTCAGGTTCTGCATTCGCCTTAACAGTGTGATCTGATAATCCCTTGGGATGAACTTCGCCTTCATCTTCGCGATCATCCTATCTCAGCTTTTGATCTTTTTCTTTCCTCTGCAGTGTCTGTCATCCTGTAGCTCGTCCCACCACAACGCTGCATGTCCCTTCAACTTCGTGACAGCATGCCTAACCTTCTTGTCCTCTTCGATATCCTCATAATCGAAGTAGGTGTCAAGAGCTCTGATTCAGTCCAGTAACTCTTCTGCATCCAGACTTCCTTCATAGACTGGAATATCCATTTTGGTCTTGGAACTCATCCTAGAAATGGCTTTAATCAATCGCTCAGTTGATGCATCCTCTGTTGTGACCTCTTCATCATGTCCAGCTTCTTCTTCGACCTCGGAATCACTAAGATCCCCCGCACCGACTCTGCGTCTTTGTGCAGTCTCCATCTCCTGAAGCCTTGCTCGGAGATCTCTCATTTGGCGCTCCATTTCTGGATTTCCTGTCGGCCTGCCTCTTCTTCTCACCTCCCTATCTTCTGGGTCTGGTGATTGTCTCTCTCTCCTTGGCGGCATGATGAATTCTCTTCTCTTCCACAGAAAGCAAAGAACTCCAAGCTCTGATACCACTTGGTGCAAACGTCACCCTGTGCCCGTCCGCTTTCACCAAGACCTTCACTAACTTTGGCCCAAAGAGCTAAAATGCCCTTCAACTTCCCCGTCGGAAGTTCTTTACCCACAGTAAGTCTCCACTGATCTCCCTTCCAAATCGGGAAATCGGAATTCGCGATTTCACGAATTCTGAGTAACGCGCTTTATGCCTTGCGATTTCCCAAAATCCCGATACGGGTCAATCGCTGACTTTCTTCTCCCCCTTTCTATCGGAGTTCTCCTCGTCGGGAAATCGCTACCCGCGATGTCAACAAATTGAAACTACAATCCCCAAACCCCGATGTCCCAATTCTCCGATACACGTGTGGACTTGAGTCATCCACCTTCTATCCTTCTATCGGGATCTCGAAACTCGCGGGATCACGAGTCCGGAGGTTAATGGACTCGGGACTTACCTTCCCCCAATTTTCGATACGGTGCCACCTGTACTCCACCAGCACCTGTGGTCCCACACTACCACGTCACCGTCGGGATATCGCTAATCGCGAATCCGAAATGCAAGCGCTCTCCGGCGTCAAGAACCCCGATTCTTTGAGTCCCAAGATATTTGGATTCTCTGACACGTGTTCCCACGATCAATGGCTCAGGGCTTATCGGAGTATCGCTCTTCGCGATATCTCTACTCCCGCTCCGGAAACTTGGTGTTCCAAATCGCGATATGCCGATATGCGATGTCGCATATGATCCGACGGTCCCTGTGACTCCAGATTTATGGCTCCACTTCCTCCTGGACTCCAAACCTTTGAATGTTCACGCCTTAAATCCATTGCAGCTTGCAAGATCTAATGGTCCTCGGTCCTTCGTGGAATCTCTCTAGGATATTTCAACCGTTCATCCCCCCGTGGGTATTTTCTTGCGAATGAATTGAACGTTCCCTCTATGAAACTTATCCAACCACACGCCAACCTGTGGAGCTTCGCTCGAGCTTTCCACAGCAACCCTGCAATTCTCCCTCCGGTGAACTGTAGGCCTATTCCTCCTGAACTTGTCTTCGCTTCACAAGTATTTATGAGGATTTGTTGCACACCGTACTTGCGACAACTCTTCGAAAATAACTAAGTGTTGAAGCTTCCTCGACTCTGCACGCTCACCTGCAGCAACAACAGTCCTAATTCCCTTTCGCTCAGAATCGCAACTCTGAGTCTTCATCCAGCCTGCGCATGTCTTGCACGGCTCCGGTGCTAAATCTGCACTTCTGAGAGCTCAGAACAAAAGTTATCTCTATCTGAACCCTGCAGTCACGCACTCCTTGCGGACAAATTCAACTGCACTCCTTGCAGGAATTCTCTGGTTCAGGATAGAGAAACAATTGAAACTAACTCCTTGTTTTCACAGACTTCACTTCAACCATGAAATCACATACACGGCATGTAAAAGAAAATGTATGACAAGAAGAAAACAATCATGAGCATATCAAAATACACAGAGAGTAACACAACCATGGAATTGAATCAAAGCTTTCTCTTATTAATTCAATGTCTGTACATGGAGGTTCTGCATACACTTCTCTGCTTGCTCTTCTCTTCTAAATGCTGCTATATGTTACAATGATACAAAGGAGGGTGTCTATATCCATTTTCCCTCACAACTCTAAAGCTATCAAATCTAGAATTAAAATCCTATCTACCTTCATTAAATCCATTAAATTCCTTATCTACCTCAGGATGAGAGCTATCCTCTCAAGGTCCATTTACAATATATAAAGTGCGCTTCATTAAATTTCCACATTAATGTTTGGCGCAACAATAACAAGGTGAAATTCAAAAAGTATCATGTTGTCTTGAACATTTGTCTCCCGTTTTCGTGCTGGATCGCTTGACGTGGGCGATGCTCCTGCATCACAAACTCTCCCAGGTTAAGGCTACAGCCCATAACCTTCCCTCCAACCTTTTGTTTGGCTCCTAAATCCATTTCTACAAAGCTAAACTCGTCCTGTTCGATTGGCTTCACCTTAATTCGTTTTAGCATTGTACCAAAAATAAAACTCTCTGTAGCACCTGGATCTATCAAAATAATAAGGGTCTGGTCAGCGATGGTACCTGACGTAGAAGTTGACGACCCACTGGCATGGAACCCTGGTTTGTTCTGCTGAACAACCCTAAAATATTGTTGTTACAGGAAACACTGTTGTGGTTCTCTATAAGGAGTCCACTGCTGAGGGGTCGGTCATCGTGGTGTAGTGTAAGTGTATCCTCGTTGGAAGACACTATATCTTGGTGAAAGTCTAGCCGGTGTCTAATGTTGTTGTGCACCAGATGACACCTACCCCATTGGTCTCGCTGGAGTCCTTCTCTGACCCCTATCGATAATCTCTTCCTCTGCTATGAGGGCCTACTGGATAGCGTCATGTAAGGTTTGAGGCATCGGAATCCTAACCTTTGCATGAATGTTTCCATTAAGGCCAAAAATGAACCTATTGACCTTAAGTTTCTCAGTATTTAGGTGCGGAGCATACCGAAGAAACTCCATAAAACGGGCCTCGTACTCGGGCACTGTACGACCACCATGTCTCAAGGTGTTCAACTTGTTGAGCTAACGCTCAATGAATTCCTCATACAGATACCTCTCCCGAAATCATTCCTCAAACAGTTCCCATGAGATGTCTTCGACGACCTTGTTCAATTGCAGCAAGAGAGTCTTCCACCAAAGAAGAGTTCTCCCCTTCAGTTTAAATACCACCATGCAGACCTTCATCTTGGAGGTATATTTGCGAAGTGCAAATCACATCGCCATATTCTCCAACCATGCCTCAGCGGCTGCACCGTCTGCGACATTCGTGGGCTTGAGAACTTATCCCTCTCGATCTCTCAGTGAATGCTAACGCTACAGTTTGGGGCATGCTGTGGACCCTCAGGGGTACAGGAATCTTAGCCTCATCTCAGTACAGATGGTGAATCAAGGCCTCTGGCATTCCTTGGAAGGACCTTGTCAGACCATCATCATCCCTCACCGCAATCGAATCCATCCCAAGGACTTGTTCTTCCCCTTAGGGGTTAGACTCTGAGGATGCGAGCACTTTTGTAGGCATCGCACCTCCTTCCACAGCACCACGTTGTGAACCTCTATGGCATCCTCTAAACGAGATCACCGCATGGACACGTTAAATTATGAATTAGTGCTAGGTTAAAACTCAATGGTTTACTGCAGTGGAAAGCATGGTGATCCACAGTCGCAGGGTTGAACCCGCTCTGATATCATATGTAACGAACCTGGTCGTTACGACTACATGCGACACAAAGCAAGTGCAATTTTATTTTTTAGCAGGTAGGCAACAACGACAACAATTAATCAACAAAACTTGATGATGAACACAACGCACACCAATCAAGAAAAAAACAACAACGACCCAACATACTAGCACATCATGCAACTGGACGAAACATGCGATAATCAATAGACAGATAAAAATGGCTACCCGCCTGACACAAGCAAGACAACGCCTACAAGCTAAAGGACAACATCAACAAACCCTACACAACGGATTCGATGACCAATAACTGGAAACCCTTACGACACGCAAAACCAATCGCATTAAGGCGTTACAGAACCAAGTACCAACATCAATTAAAACAAACCATACGCCTACATCAGGAAGAAAAATACTACGGCTAGGTTATCATTCACATCTATCCATCAAGGCACACAATGATCCCCTCATCAAGAATCATGTCGTCACAAGGCGATAGGCGTGACAGTAACCATGGCGCAACATAACATATCTAGACCTTTAACCCAATTTAACTCCCTCGCGCTTGGAGACCGAATTATCTGTCAATAAATACACGAAGACTGTACCCAAGCACCCAATCAACAAGTCAACAAGACACAAGATGACATCATTCAAAATTAAATTGTGAAACTAACCGAAGGATTTATTGTTTCCTACAAGGAAATCATGTGTGGTGTAACAAATATGACCAACCACCATTTACATTTCAACTTAATGCACAAGGCGCATAGTAACCAATTAACTGTTAAACTATTAATCAATTTAGATAATAAAACTATTAAACCCTCAACCATTAATCTTCCGCAAGCTATTAAACTATTATGCAAATAAATCATAAACCATTAACGGTTAATCATTATGACTAAGTGAGAATGAGTGAACTATTGTCATTGTGATTAATCAAGTAATCTATTACCAATGCAATTAAGCCATTAATCTATTACCATTGCAGAATTTAATCTATTGTGGCAGAAGTTAAAAGACTGATATGTAAGACTGATAAATAAACAATTTCTATATAAAAAAAGAATTAATCTATTGTTTGCATAAGTCGTAAGACATATATATAAAACCATTGACATATAAAAACAATTAATCTAATTGTAGTAAGGATCACGACCATCATTGAAACCATGTCTTTTTAAAACGGTTATGCCCTACATTCAATTAAATTACTACTAAAGAGCTCGAATGACGATAAATTTGATGAAGTATGCGACAATCAATTTATTAGAAAAAAAATGCCTCAATCTTGATTTTCAAGTGCAATTTCATTTTAGAGAGTTTTGGCTAGCGTTTAAATAGGGGTTTATGTCACATAAGGAATCATAGGTTTTTCTGGGGGTGATTTATTTACCGAAATTGTTCTGGAAGCCATTTTTATACCGATGTTCACCATTTACTGTAGAAAAGACATCAAGATGAACATGGCATGGTAATTTCGATCGGTTTGTAGATGGATAAAAGGGCTTACGTTTTATGTGACTGGAACTCATAATTTTGTCAACTGATCTTCGTTTTCTGCAGGTCAAGGGTCGCTCATGTTAATGATTGGACTTCTTTGCATCATGTTGGGAACTTGCGTGTCTGCATCTCGATCGACCGCGATGGTAAGTATGATCACAGTTAATGATGGATGGGGTGGGTCACTAAGGTTTTGAATTTATAATATACATACACAGAGATGAGTGAGGCATTACTACACATTTGAGGAACAAATTGAGTAGTGAATGAAATAACCAGTTTGACTTCATGCTCTATTGATGGCACACCCACTCTGTACACCTCCTCGACTGAGCTTCGTCATCCAAGTGTTAATGGAATACACTGTGGAAGAAGATGAATCTCATGGGATTTAAATATCATAACTGCGTTTACGACCAACCCAGTAGACAATTTACCAAAATAACACATCTACAGGGTTGCTTGTGCATGCCCACAATGATTTGGCGAACAATGGCCAATCCCTCATGTGGTTTCTACTACAACAATGCCAACAAAACTAAGAATATTTGTATTCCAAATAATCCAGAGTTGAATTAAATATTCAATATTGTGAATGAATCGAGCAATATTCTATACAGTGAATGAAACTAGAAATGTCTGATTCAGTGAATGAATCTAGAAATGTCGAGACAGTGAACGAATCTAGAATGTTGATAAAGTGAATGAATCGAGCAATCTTCGATATAGTGAATAAATCAAGAAATGTTGTGAATGTCCGAGAAATCTTCAATACAGTGGATGAATCTATAAATGTCATGATATATTGAGAACAATTTGGAACATTAAATAAATTTACTCGGCCATAACCAGTCTCCCAGTTTATATCTTTAAAAATAGAAAATCAAAGTAAATTTGATTTCAATATTTCTAGAAAAAAAATAAAAAGAACCAATTGAATTCCATTATTAATGACTGACGGAAATGGGAAATGGGGTAAATGAACACATTGTTCAAACAATAAATTTACTTGGTCATCAAGGAGATGATCTAACTATCATCAAAACATAAAAAAAACTGCCATAAAACAATAAAACAGAGAAGACGAGTAAGTCGCACACAGTAATAAAAACGCAGTAAATCTATATTGTAAGCACAACGATGTCATTCACGCAGTAAACAAAATATAGTAATGAAACACAATGAATCATGCCTAATAAACCGTTGGGTGGGTAACACGATTTTTCTGAGGAAGGGACCAAAATATGGTTGAGCAATAAGGAGGAAATTTCGCTGTACACAGTAAGGAATTGGTCGAGAAGATAAATTATCCTTTACTCATTATCCATGCACAGGAAAGCATGGCATTTGAATCTAAATATTTAACACTGGAGTGAAAGACAGTCGATTTGGCTCCTGGCCAACTGCTCAGGAACAGACTAATAACTGAAAGGATAAGAACAGAAGATAAAGATACAAATATGCACCCAGACCTTCTCCGCGGAGAACCAATAATAAAATAAATAAATAAAATGCTATCAAGGGATAAGAAAATGTAGTAATAAAGCAAGGCTCAAAACCATAAATTTAGAGACCCTCTTGCAAATTCACATGGCGCACTATCGCCCAGATAAAAATTCTTATGCATAACTAAACGAGTTTTTTTCTTTTAACTGCATCTATGCAAGCGAGATTTCGACAATAAAGAAATGCATGAACAAGAAATTGAGCTATTAATTAATACAATTATGCAGATGTGTGTCATAGCCAATTGTGAATGCTCTGAAGTCATTGTCTCGCATGTGCTTCCTCCAACTCCTGCTTGTTAATCGATGTGACCTCACTGGTACCTCCCATTCAACACAAGGGGTACTCTTCTTCCCCCTAAGCCCCCCGAGCCAAAAAGGGGCCACGCACACAATACCAGAGAATGCTAGAACCCATCTCGCCTCGCAAGGTCGAGCTACCACTCGTTACCCGAGCTGGTTATCCCAACTCCCACAAGAGAAGTTCAGTCAAGATGAAATTTCAACAGCATAACGTTACGCAAGCCAGATGTGATCCACACTCCTCCTCTGCCATCCTTTTTATAGAGTTTTATTATTCATTAGTTTCTAAGAACCCCCATCATATTCCCTTTTTATTTAATTAATTTCGAAAAACCTCCCCCATACACATGTCGTCCGATCCCCTAGTTGCACCAGAAAATCAATTTTATTAATTAAATATTCCTATTTCCCTCATTCACCTAAAATCGTTCTTAAAAACGCTCCTCAGCGTCCCAATATTCCCTTACAATTCTTAAATGACTTATGCCTTACTTAATTCCTAGTTGAGTTCATAAATAGAAAGTTCCAAGGCTAGATTTCTTACTAAGTTAGACATTCCCCTTTTTCTTTTAAGCTTCCCCTTTTCTTTAACTTTTTTATTTTCTTTTAGTTTCCCTTTTCTTTTCTTTTTTTACCAAGTTCAGAATAACAAGTTTAGACAAACAACCATTTACCCTTTTTATGAATTTAATCCTCCATTATAATTTTTACTTTAATAATTAAAGTTTGAATTTCTCTTATTAGTTATGAAAGACCCTCTAGTGAATTGAAATTTTATAAAAAGAATCTTAGTGAATTAAATTTTATAAAAAGAACCTTAGGGAATTAAAATTTCCACTTTAATCTGGTTATAAGCCTAATTAGTTTTTTTTGTTTTTGTTTTAAGGTTCTACTTAGATTTAGGTTGTCAATTCACTAGGCTTGGCGACAATTCTTAAGGTAAAATTTGTCATTAAACTTTACTTATCACATCATTTATTTTAAGGTTGACCAGGTCCTAAGGAGGCATAGTTTTCTAGGCAATAGGTTTATTTACTTGCCCTTCAGGACACACTACGTTCTCCAAGGGTGCCACTCACCTCCTTCCATTTTATTTGCGCGACGTGCCCTTCAATACGCACTATGTGCTCCAAGGGTGCCACTCACCTCCTTTTGTTTTCTTTGCGGGATGCGCCCTTCAAGATGCACTACGTGCTCCAAGGGTGCCACTCGCCTCTTGAATGAATTTGGTAGACGTCAAACCCCTGGAGTCAATACTCTGTCAAGTGATCTTGTGGGAGACTAAGGGACTCTAAGGAATAAGGAACTTTCCTTATTGTGCTCCCCTTAGAATCATCATGAGAAACTATCATAGTCTTCCCTCATGGCATCGTGGGTCTTCTCGAACTAGGTAATCATTAACCTATAGTTCAAGCCACGACGGGAGTGCTAGTAGGTTGTGGTAGGGTTGTTGCCACACCTCTCCCTCAATGTCTCTGGTTGTCGTATGTGACCCCTCTACTCCAAATGTGAGTCTGGTCGGAAATATATCGTTAGCCTGCATCCATCAACGAATCATGTCAACAATAATAATCAATCATCATAACATCTAATCATATGTACATATGTCAAATCAAGAACATTCAAACCCTAACAGTCCACTCCTTGACTTGATCCAGAGTCCAAGGGGTTTCATCGATGTCTCTGCATCCTCAATGTCCAGAGTCCTGCACACTTAGGAGAACCCGGTCAATAGCACTTGTCTATGTAAATACAAAAAATTAACATATCATCAAATCCACAATATCTCATAATCATAATCAAAATAACCAATATTATAATAACTTGGATCACTTGCACACAAGTGTCCTCAAAGGATAAGTTCGCTCAGTGCGCGCAAGAGAGGGATGTTACACCAATGAGGAGGCACCACATGGCACCTTCTGGAAGGTCAAATCTGGCGATTCCGCCAAAACTGGCAGTTACCACCAATTCTAGTAGCAATCCTCCAAATCTGGCGAATCTCGCTAAATATGGCTAATTGTTGCTAAGTTTGGCTATCTGTCGCTAAATTTGACAGAGTCTAGCTTATTTAGATGGGCACGGAATCGAGAAAAAAGAGTTTTTTTGGCATGCAAATCGAGATTGTACGGACTATATGGATCTGACAGGGCACAACATTGAGATTTGTGACGAGGGGAGGTATCAAGGGCTTGTTCAGAAGTAGATCGACTTTATACTCAAAAGTTGCATAATTTCGAGAGGAGTTCGTAGATGGCTTCTATTTTTGCATCAGAGTATCCAAACAGAAAAGTGCCTCCAGTGCCCAAGATGTTGAGCTAAGCATAGCCGACTTTATACTCAAAAGTATCAGAATTATTTGTTCCAACCAATGGTGATGTTTGTTTTTGTCCAAAAGTTGCATATATGAAAGGTGGTTTTGGGATGTGTTATGTAAGCCTTTCTTTTGTATTCTTAAAGCACTGAGAATTAATAAGAACCCTTCCCCACTGAGACAAAGGCTCGGAGACATAGCAAAACTTGTGGCGAACTCCGTTATAAATCTTGGTGTTATGGTTTTTTGTTTTTACTTCTTATAGGATGAAACTTATTTCATTAATATTCTTCTCTTAATTCCTAAATGGTAAATCAACTCATGCTTAAACTTAACCATATTATTTAAAAGATCGTTTTCGGATCAAGTGGTATCAGAGCAGGTTGATAGTTGTTTGTTTGAGTTTGCATGATTACCAGGGAAAAGCTAAGTTGTGGTGAAGGCAATATTGTAGAAGGGGATCCATAGATTGGATCAAGAAAGAGGACATCCCAAAGTGAGAGGATGGCATCAAATGAAGGACTTTCTCAAAATGAAAGAGAGTTTCAAAGAAATTTATTTTCCATGTTGGAGATGGTAAAAGTGTTGTATGATGATTACTTGGAATGGAAGAGACCGGTTCAAGGGGAATCTTCAAAGCAAGCCAAAAATGAAAAAGGAGATGATCCTCCTAAAACTTCTCCTTCACCTCCTTCATCTCCATCATCATATTCTTCTTCAAGTATATGTTCAACTTCTACTACAAGAAAACATTCTCATAAACATAATCCTGACATGCCATTACTTAAACTTGTTGTAAAATTTGTTTTGCCTATGTATGATGCCGAAGTTAATGCTGAGAAACTTGATAATTGGGTTAGACAAATGGAGGTATATTTTAATGTGAAACAAATCAAAGATGAGGAAACCAAAATCATATTGGCATCGCTTCGTCTTGAAGACACGACTCTCATCTAGTGGAAAAGTAAGATGCAACATGGAACTCAACAAGTTGGTAAGATTTTTCCATCATGGCATGATTTTATTTCCACACTTAGAAAACAGTTCTATCCTTTGGGGTATAAGGAAAAGGTTTTAATTGAATGGAAAAGTCTTAAGTTAAGGAAAGGACAATCAGTGCAAGAATATACAGATGAATTTAGTAAGATGGATTTGATGTTAGATGTTCCATTGACTACACAAGAAACTCTTATGAAGTATATAGGAGGTTTTCCTGCATATATTTGTAATACAGTATTTATGCTTGGACCTACTAATCTTCATGAGGTTTATGTTCAAGAAACGTATATTGAAGAATGGAAAACTAGAGTTGGTGTATCAGGGGAATCATATTCAAAGAAAGAAGGAAAAGGAAAAGGGAATGGGAAGAAAGCAAATTCAACAACATTGAAGGAAGATAAGCTCTCTTGCAAGAATTGCAAGAAAGAAGGGCACGATGATGAACATTGTTGGAAATTTCATCCAGAGAAGAGACTGAAGTGGTTCAAAGAGAGGAAAGGGCAGGAAAAAGTTGTAACAACAACACGATCAATAGACTTGGGATCAAATTCAAGTGATGAGTCTAAGATTACAGCAGTTGGTTTGATAGGTAAAATTGGTGATGGTATTGATTCAAGAAGTAAATTTTTTCATATAAGGGTCATAATGAAAAATACTAAGATCGATACATTGATAGATAGTGGATCTCAATCTAACTTCATTTCAGAAGCAGTGGTTAAGAAATTGGGATTAAACACTAAGATGCATCACAAACCCTATTCACTAAATTGGATAAGCAAAGGTCACAAATTCCCCATAACAAAGCAATGTATCATAAAGTTTTCAATTACATCTAAGTATGTGGATGAAGTAATATTTGATGTGGTGCCACTAGAAACATGTGGAATGGTATTAGGCAACCCTTATTTATATGCTCGCAAAGGAATATTCTTCAGGGAATAGAATCAATATCACTTAAATAAAGAGGGGACATAATATGGTGTACATTCTCATCACATAAAAGGAAATCAATATCTTATAACAATGGAACAATTAAAGAAGGCAACTTATGCAAGCAATACACCTATAATTGTGCCAAGTAAAGAAGTTGATCTTAAGAATGAACATGATATGGTTGTAGAATGGAAGCTAAAACATACTTTGCTTCAGGATAAATTAATGTCATGCAAGCCCTTCAAACATATTGGTTCAGTTTCAGTCATATTTTTTATGTTATCGTTGCTAATGTTTTCTACATGGATGGTAGTGGATTCAGTAAGATGTGAATGAGTTCAAGTGGCTAACAATATGCTTTCAGTTTTCATGGTTATTATGCAATTGATTATGATGTGACAGATGCACAGGATAAATTTTAAAGACAAAGGACAAGTGGGGAGGCCTATCCCACACTTGATGATTGGTTAATACCTTTTTGGAGGACCAAAAGGTCTTAGTGGAGAGGTGTGATCCAAATGGATCCAGAACAACAAAAATTTAAAAAATCTCATAATCGGGCGAAACCAACACCATTGCGTAGGGCTCATCGTATTGATTCCAGCCATATTTTTTTTTTCCGAAAATGGACACCGTATGCAAAAGTTATGGCGATTTGCAGTTTAGGTTCAATAGGAAAAAAGTCAAAGTCAAAGTCAATTGATGAAATCAGTAGTTCATCATGTTGATGTTAGCATGACACATGGCAACACCAAGAGCTGACATGTGTCAGTTATTTTTGGCATTTTCAGGTTGAGTTGGCACCGTACGGAAGTGACATGTGGCATTGTACGAAAGTCACACATGGCATTGTACGAAAGTCACACATGGCAGTATGGATGTTGACGTGGCAGTATGAATACTGACATGGCAGGGTGACACATGGTAGTATTGATGCTGACATGGCAAGGTGATGTGGAAGTACGAATGTTGACATGGCACTATACGAATGTTGATGTGGCATTATACGGATGATGATGTGGCACAGTACGGATGACACATGGTAGCTAACTAGGTAGGTTGATGTGGTCATACGAATGACACATGGAAGCTGACTGTGCAGGGTGACGTGGCTCGAGCCAATGAATAAGTGACACATGGCCCAATGAGGAGGCACCACGTGGCACCTTCTAGAAGGCCAAATCTGGTAGTTATGCAAAAACTGGCGATTACCACCAAATCTAGCGAGAATCCTCCAAATCGGGTGAATCTTGCTAAATCTGGCTAACTGTCACTAAGTTTGGCTAACTATCACTAAATTTGGCAGAGTTTGGCTTATTTATCCCGACAAGAAAATCAAGAAAAAGGAGTTTTTTTGGCATGCAAATCAAGACTATATGGACTGTACGGATCTGATAGGGTGCAGGATTGGGATTCGTGTCGAGGGGAGGTACCGAGGGAATGTTTGGAAGCAGGTCGACGTTATACTCAAAAGTTGTAGAATTTTGAGAGGAGTCTGAATATGGATTTTGTTTTTGCATTAGAGTAGCCAAATAGAAAAGTGTCTCCAGCACCCAAGATTTCAAGCCAAGCATAGCCGACTTTATACTCAAAAGTCTCAGAGTTACCTGTTCCAACCAATGGTGATGTATGTTTCTGTCTAGAAGTTGTAGATATGGAAGGTGGTTTTAGGAGCTGTTATGTAAGCCTTTATTTTGTATTCTCAAAGCATTGAATATTAATAAGAAGCCTTCCCCACTGAGACAAAATCCCGAATACGTAGGCAAACTTGTGTTGAAATCCGTTATCAATCTTGGTGTTATGGTTTGTTGTTTTTACTTCTTATATGGCTGGAACTTCTTTCATTAAGATTCTTCTCTTAATTCCTAAATGGTAAATCAACTCATGTATAAACTTAACCATAGTCTTTAAAAGATCATTTTTGAATCATGAAGAGCAGTGGAGGTAAGTTCAAAAAAATCAACGAGGTTATGGGCACATGGATTTTATTTTATTTTAATCCAAATTGTACGAAAAAACCAATATTTTTTCAAAAATAAGGGGAAAAATGCAGGGATAAGAAATGGTATGGGCATATATGTGTGTGTGAGTGTGTCTATGTATCATGTTTTGTTATTTTCATTTAGCATTTATGCACAAGACACATTGTCGACAACAAAAACAATGTTGGATTTGATGAATGCTGAAGGAACCCAACAACAATTGTGTTCTTGTTATGCATGCTCCTTGTTGTGAAAATACTTGCAAAGATGATTTTATCATGAAAATACTTACAAAGATAAAGATGGTTTTAGAAAACTTGTCAACCAGTTGACAAGATTTCTACAAAACCTAACCCTAAAATACACCTTCAACATAATTATGTAGCAATATCATCATAAAAGCTATATACAACTAAAGTTATTTCAATTCAATATAAAGAAGGCACGATTTTAAATACATATATCAAGAGGTGGAAAATAGCACAAGGAAAGGATACGTAACATGTACGTGGAAAATAGCACAAGGAAAGGATAGGTATCATGTACATGTTGGTAAGCCATAATCAATGGAGATTTTAAAAATGGTTGAACATTGATTTTATGTTGAAAGTGAGAAATCAAAATACACATGTCATCAATTTCCATAACAAATTAAAATATAAATTAATTTTTATTAAACAACTATTTATAAAAATTCATTTACTTTTATAAAAAACAAGTGTTTACAATTATTTCGTATAATTAAATTTCTATAAAATAACCATTTATCTTTCTATAAAATAACCATTTATCTTTTTAAAGATACATTTACCTTTATGAAAATACATGCTCATCATGAACTATGAAAACACCTGCTCATTGTGAATATATGTGTTGACTTCCTAACATGCAAATTCCTTTGTCATATTTGTTGATCCCATGTGCCTCTATGAAGATGTGGTCACATTTAGCTTTGAAAACTAGTTAACATGCAAATCCTTTGTACGTGTGAAAATGTAAATCCTTTGTCATATTTGTTGATTTCATGTGCCTCTATGAAGATGTGGTCACATTTAGCTTTAGCTTTGAAAACTAGTTAACATGCAAATCCTTTGTATATGTGAAAATGTAAATCTTTTGTCATATTTGTTGATTCCATGTGCCTCTATGAAAATGTGCTCACATTTAGCTTTGAAAACTAGTTAACATGCAAATCCTCCTTTGTATATGTGAAAATTTGTGTTGATGGTTGGCAAAATGTTGGATATGTGTTTGGTTAGAATATATGGTGTATATATAGAGAGCTTAAACATGTTTTTCGTTAAAATATATGGTGTATATATAGAGAGCTTAATAATGTATATAGATATATTAATATTGAATTGTAATAATATTGAAATGTAAAATGTTTGAAGAATACATTATTAGGATTGGTTAATATTGATACAATTTGTATTTAAGGTTTAAAACATTTGTTAATTTTTTTTGTCTCTATTGTCTGTTGTCATTGTCTTGAGAGTTGCTTCATTTAAATTAGGGGAACAATTTTGAGGTCTCTATTATCATTTTCTTGAGAGTTGCTTCATTTACATTAGGGGCACAATTTTGAGGTCATAAATGAGACGGCCTTTGTTGTCTTCAACTATTTACTCCATGTCAACACTCATGTACTTCACTACATTGTTTTTTATTTGCTTTATCATTATGTTTGCATGCCAATGTCATGTATGGGCTCTATACCATCTTAACTTTGCATCAAACCTTTTACTTGTTTTATGCATGGAATTTAGACCTTGTGTTCACTAAATTAGAATCCACAACTAAAGTGATCAGTAAGAAAGAATAGAGTTATGGAGGGTCAAGTGATGTGGGTAATTACAACCATTTTTCCACATGAGATAAATGTCCAATGCAAGGATGGTTTATTCACTTGAGAGCTAAGACATGATTTTCAAGTGGTACCATACTATTAACATATGTTGGAGCTTGTCATGGTTTCCACAACGATGAAGATAAATCATAGTAATTTCCTAAATTAATGCATTGAATAGCCCTACCATTCATAACTTTATATAAGCAGTGAGTGGGCATTTTTGTCCAGTTGTTTTTGGGGGCACATTTAGGTTTGTAGACATTGGATTTCTTATTGTAATGTAAATTCATTGAAGAAGATAGCACAAAACTTGGTTCTAAGCTCAATATCTTCAATTGGTTCTAATTAGCTTTCAATTTGGGTTCTCTTGTTTCAAACACCATACTCAACTACCTCAAAGACAAGGTAAATGTGTGGACATTGGGATTCTAGTTGTCTAGAGTGGTGGCTAGGACTTCATTGCTCATATATTTGTAGGGGATGCCTTTCAATTTCCATCACAATCAAGGAGGAAATCTTGTCACTCGTTTTGCCCAAGTACTTTCAGCCACAACACAAAAACACAATCTCAAGATTGGCAACAAGCTTTACAAGTTGCCTAATCAAGTTTTTCCCATTGATGGGAGCTGAAAATTTCTCCACAATGAGGGATTCAAGTTTATAATTTAGTATCTTCACCTTCAAAAGTATTTTAGTTTGGATTTCCATAATTATAAAGTTAGAAAGTATACCTACCCACTAAAAAAATAAACTGAATTATTCCAAATCTTCAAAATTATAAGGTTAGAAACATTACCTACCCACTATAAAAACAAATTAAATTATTCTAAATCTCCAAAATTATAAGGTTAAAAATTGTATTGTGTACAACTTGTTATAACTATTTCCTCATAATTAAACAAAATTGTAATTTTTAATTTGCTTCGACATAGACAACTCTGGTTATCCCACTATAGTCATTATGTAGTATCCCACTATAATCATTATGCATACATTTATACCTCTATTTTGGAAATTATAGAGATCATATGATGTTGGTG
>JZKD02S0300470.1:822755-840106 GCA_000966675.3 Picea glauca | reverse complement strand
GGTCTCTTTTGGTATTTCCTTATAAGATTTTTGTGGTCTCTATCTCTATGGTTGTGGTTGTAGGTTAAGTGCTTATGTGTGTGTGTGACATTGTTTTGATATTTCCTTACAGTGTTTGGCCTCTTATATTGTATCTTCTTATTTTCTTTGGCCTTGTCTCTATGGTTGTGGTTGTAGGTTAAGTTCTTGAGGGAGGTTGAGTTTCTTATGTTTCCTTGGCTCTAAAATTTTTTGGCATGGTTATTTTCTAAGGTTCACAATATCCTACTACTACAAATCCCTTTTTCTTTATGGATAAGAAAATCTTTGGCTAACTCTTGTCAAGTGGGAATTATCCTTGAGCCCTCTTTCTCATGGTAGGCATGTCCTTCTTAGGCCCTCCTTCAACAAAAATTATCCCCCTTTCAATGGGGCATACCTTCTCACCTAGTTCATTTTCCTTTGAGTGCCCCCTCTCCCTTGATGTGGAGCCTTGGACCTAGGGCATTACACCTTCATCAAGTCCATTACCAAAATGGGGATTTCACTTTCATATGGACCAAGCTACCTTGAATAAAGATACACCAATGACCACATGAACCAATTCACATGGTTGGCCCACAAATATTAAATACCTACCACCTCAACACAAGATCGACACCTCATTGTGCACCCACTACCACATGGGCCTATCACTAGCTACCAAATCAACTTCAATCCCATGCATACTTGTCATGTGTCATCCATCTATAGTGACATGACATCACCTTTCAAAAGCATCGCATTTCCATGTCACGTGTTCCAAATTAGTTGTCACATCATTAACCTACATAGCCTACCACATGGCATCTTCTGATACATCCATCTGTCAATTTGGAGGATCCCCCTCTGTTGGCATTTTGGGTTGTGGTGATGAATTTTTAAGAGGTGTAACTTTGTCATTAAGACTCTAATTTTTTCAATGTTATTTTTTTGAAGCTATCTTTTGTCTTTAATGCATTGGAGTGGTTAATTTCAAGAATTTCCAGTGTTCTGGACTTGTTGTATCTCATTTTTATTGGAAAAATACCTCTAATCCTCATTTTTACAACTTCTAGTAGGCATATCTTAAGAATTTAGGAACCTTTTTGAAGTTCATTTTTTGAAAGAACACATTTTTCTAGTGGTTTCTATTTTTTCTATAATTTTTTTTCTTTTAGTGTCATTTTGCTCATTGTGTATAATATGTCTCGTCCAAGTGAGATCCAACATAACAATACCAATCATTTCTCTTGGAAAAGTATCAAATGGAAGATTTATTTATAAGTAAGAGACTTCATCAAGTCACCTTGAGAATAGAAGTTGCATCCAATAAAAGTAAGGGACTTCACTAAGTCACTATGGGAACAAAAGTTGCCCCCTTAGCTTCTTTGAAGAAATCCAAATGGGACGATAAAATTCATGAAGCCCATGGAATCATATAGATGCCAATATTTGAAGATTTGAAGTGTCATGTTCAAGGTGTTGATAGCCCAGGTGCAACTTCAATGAAGATTGAACATTTTTTTGGTAAACAAAACCAAAGTATAATCCTAATGAATTTAAATGCATTGAATATTATATTTCATTGTCTAAAACCTTGTGACTTTTACTTCAATATTTTGGGATTAAGAAAGATATGACAAAATATTTTTTTCTATACTTGATAAACTTGGAGATTCCTTTTCTATTTTTGCATTTGATTTTCACTCTATTAGAGAGGTTTTCATTATTCAAGGTACCACTTATAAAATTCTATATTTTAAAGAATTTTATGATTCTCTAACTCAAGAGTGGGATAAGATCTTGCACCTTGGAGTGATTATCTGTGAAACTACCAAAAATAAATCCTTAATGGTATAATAGAACCAATATTCCAAGCCATAAAAGAAGAAACAATTTCATAGGAATAAAAAGAACAATGGTCCCAAACCTAATCATTCTTCTCATGATCCACATGTTGATCTAGGCGACAAGCCTAAGGCATGAAGTCAAGGAAACATTGCAATTTTTGTTGGTGAAAAGTTCTTATGGAGATGTATAGTTTTAAGAAGATAGAAGTATTTGGGATTGGGGGTAACCCTAAGAACAAAAAAATAGAATCCACGGAGATAAACAAAGGAATAATACTCCAGGAGGATTGATGGTGTCTAAAGACATTATTTCAACACTTAAGCACAACACATTGTGATCAGAACATCAAAATGAATTATTAAATACATCATTCACCATGTTTCACAAAGTTGTTAAAATAGACCCATGGGGTCCTTTATTTATCGTCTTAATATCTAACCAATTTCATTGAAATAGGGAAGATTTTTTCCACATATAACTGTCGAAGGTTGGAACAGATTCTGGCGAATCCATGTTATTGCATCAGCTAGTCGACTTACCAAGTTGACTTGACCATCCAATCATCTAACACGTAGTCGATTTCTCAGTCGATCCATCCATCGACCAACTATCTCCAACTACTAGTTAGTTTTATGATCATTTATCTAGTTGACCACCCCACTGGTTGTCTCCAGCTGCTAGTCGATTAATTGATCGACTATCTCCAATAGGAGTGGGATGAACCATTACATTAGTAGGACACCCCCCCCGGTAATTGCAGGTGCCTGAACCCCAAGCATAGTGTGTAGCTTAACAAACTTAGTTTCAGATAATGAATTTGTAAATATATCAACAATTTGATCATTATTTTTGCAATAGACAAGAATGACAATATTCTCTTGAACTAATTGTCTCAAGTAGTGAACATGTAGTTCAATATGCTTCATTTTACTGTGGGAAACATGATTATCAGCAACCTGAATTGCACTCTTATTGTCACAATAGATAGAGTTTGAGGTCTAAACAGGAAATCCAAGTTCACCCAAAAGCTAAAAGATCCAAACAACGTCTGTACCTACATTGACGACTCCATGATACTCATCTTCCATAGTCGACAGAGAGACTACCCCTTGTTTCTTGCACAACCAAACCAGAGGTCCAATGCTAAAGAGAAACGCATATCCAGAAGTGGATTTATGATCATCATTGACATTGGCCCAGTCAGAGTCTATGAAGCCAACTAATGAATCTGAACTGCGACAATACTTGATACCAAGATGATAAGTACTATTGATGTAACGAACAATTCATTATGCAACTTTCTAATGGTTGGCATGCGTATCTTGCATAAACCAATAAACCACACTAACAACAAAGGAAATATCAAGTCGACTATGATTTAAATAAATAAGGCTATCAACTAATTGTCAGTACAAAGTGGTGTTGAATTTAGGATACTAGCAGTATTCAATCAACTTAATCCCAAACTGAAAATGGATAGCACACGACTTATATTAAGCCACCTAAAAATGGTTCAAACAGATCCAGTACATATTTAGATTCAGAGAGGAACAAACCATCAAACAAAGGTAAAACTTAAATACTGAGAAAATAATGCAGTTCAGACCAAGGTTTTTCATATCAAAAGTGTCAACAATTTGTCTCTTCAGTAGAAATAGTATATCAAGATTATTTCCAATTATGATCAAGTCATCAACATATACAACAACAATTAAGGTATCACCATTATCATGTAATACATAAATATTGTGATCATATTCACAATGTTTGAATCCAAGATTGAGAAAGAAATGTTCAATCTTAGCATACCAGGACCTTGTATCCCATTTCAAACCATAAAGGGACTTATGTAGTTGAAAAACAAGATTAGAATCTATCACAAAACCTAGGGGATGTTCCATAAATATTTCTCCATATAATTTTTCATGAAGAAAGGAACTTTTAGCATCCATTTGGTGGATCTAACATATGAATCGAGCAACAAGGGAAAGAATCAGTCGAACATAATTCATCTTTGTAAATGGGGAAAAGGTCTCAATGTAGTATATGCCTTATTGTTTAGAAAATCCTTTTGTGAACAAGTGAGATTTATGAATCTAAAAACCACCTTCAAAGGTAAATTTGGTCTTACAAAACCATTGACATTTCATGATGTTCTTCCCTTGAGGTAGAGGAACTAAATACCAATTGTGATTCCTTAAAAGAGAGTTCATTTCATCTTACTCCCATTCAGGTTTTCCTTTCGCATCTACATAGGAAACAATATCACAAGTCTCAAGAACACAATTTATCTAGGAAACATTGGTCCACTGCTTTTGAATCCAGGTCTAATAGCCTTAAGAGACATCACGAACATCAGGTCAATCAGGAGAATGTCAGAAGGTCAATCAGGAGAAGAAAAAGTTTCAGTCAGAACAAACTAAGAACCAGTCGACCCAAAAATTGACTTTGCAATCAACTCAGGAACAACGTTCGACTGTCCAATCGAAATGTTGAAGAAGGGAACATGTGGTCCACTATCAAAAATGATGGAAAAGAGACCATCCCATGATAAACTAGAGGAATTATTCAACAAATTAATGCCTAAATACTTCTCGTCAAAAAACACATTTCTCCTAATAATTATTTGTCATTTGACAAGGTCAAATAGTTGATATACTTTGTCTTCTTCAGAGTATCCCATCATGATGCAAGCATGATCCTTTTCATCTAATTTCTTCCTGCAATCATCTATAATATGGGCCTAAGTAATACATATGAATACTCTGAGGTGACCGATTGAGGGTTTATTTCCACACCATCTCTCAAATAGAATCATAGAACTAACAACTCGAGTTAGAATACAATTCAAGAGATAGTTGGAACAATAAACAACTTCAGCCCAAAACCTAGTCGATAGATCTTTGTCTTGTAAAAGGCATCGAGCCATTTCGACCAAAGTCTAATTCTTTCTTTCTGTTATGCCATTCTATTGAGGAATATGAGGAGCATACCTCTGTCAGGGAATACTAGATTGAGCAAGGTATTCTTCAAACTCTCGTTTCACATACTCTGCACCATTATTAGATCTCAAACATTTGATAGGTTGACCGCATTTATTTTCGGCCAATTCCCTAAATTCTTGGAATTTTTCAAAGACGTGACTCTTAATTTTCAAGAAATATACCAAAGTAAATCTAGAGAGATCATCGATAAAGGTCAAAATATACTTTGCACCTACTAATGAAGGATTATTAATACAATAGAGATCATTGTGAACAAGATCCAGTGGGTTATGTGCTCACCACTCTTTTCCAAAGTCAAAAGGTGCTTGATGATGCTTCCCCAACACACATCCTCTACAAACTCCATCAGGTGGAAGAAATTTGGGTAGACCAACAACCATATTTTGTGTGGTCATTGACTTCAATCTTCGAAAATTTAGGTGTCAAAGATGTTCATGATAAATTTTGATCCGCTCATCAGTCTGGGAAACAAGAGAAGACAGTCTAGGATATGGTCGAGGTAGGTCAAAAATATTATATAGTTCATCCTTTGAGTCGAGAAACCCTTTGAGGAAAATAGTTCTATCATTCTTCAAATCCCTAAAAAAGAACCGGTCTATCCAAAACTCAACAATTTTACCAGTGTGCGCTAGTTGGAAAACCGACAAGAGATTTGCACTGATATTGGCTACATGATAGACATAAAAAATCCTTCAATGTTGACAAGGAACATCACCATGATCGATGATATTGAGAGAAAAATCATCAACTACATAGATATTTTTCTTTATAGCTTTATACATGGAGAACAAAGAAGCAACTTTATCCATATGATGAGTGCACCCATAATCGACTAACCACTCATTCTTTGAGCTGTGAGAAAGAAATTATTGATAGGTTCCAAATTGAAAGGTAAAATTTTCAGTTGACCAACGTAAATCCGACACGTCTCCTTCAATCTACTTAATCTTCTCTTCTAAGTCATCCCTTCTTCCAATAGTTTTTCTCCACATGTCAAGTATTTCCACAATACATACATGTTTTATTATTTTGTTTCTTCTGGGTAGATGTCGGTTCATCAATCTTCATTTTAGTTTTATGGTCGAGACGTTCTTTCTTGCGTACAAGAGCATCAATTTGTCCTCTTTCCTTATAATTCAACTTACCCTTTCCCTTGAGAAAGTGATCTTGATGTTTACTACCAATCTCCCCTTCATCAGGAAACATGTGTTGATCATTAATCAGTAAGCCACATAAGCTATCAAAGGTATATTCCTTACCATATTCCTTTCATTCTACCATTTTTTTCGGAATGTGGAACAGAACACGTTGAAAGGTGTTCTCAGATTCATCAGGACTAATTTGATGAGTTGCCCATCTTTATTCTAAAACTTCTTCCCACAATCACCCAATTTCAACTACATCTCTTTAACACACACCAAACAGTTATCAATCCTCTCAAAGGAATGCAGATCAAGAAACATCAACTCTTTCAACAACTGCATAACTTGACTCTCATCGAATTTGTCAAAAAAATACTTCAACTTATTCCAAAGTTCATGAGGGTAGTCAATCACGCTTGTATGAAAGTGAATCTCTTGAGAAATGTAGGTCGTAATGAACCCAACAACCTCATATTTATTTCCATCGAAGACAAACTTTACCCGATCATCCTTTAGATCTATAATAACAACCTTCATATATATCAAGAGCCCTTTTCTTTTCAATAGAGTCTCCATATCTGTTGTCCAAAAAATTCCATTCAAAATAACATGATCAATCTTGGAATTTTATATCTTATAGATATAATATGTTCTAATGGGTTACAGTGAACAAATCAACAACTTAGAGTCAATCACAATGATATATGATCAATGAGATTTGTGGAAAATAGGCAAGGTCAAAAATAGTCGCTTTGATACCATGTTGGGGATTGGGGGTAACCCTAAGAAGAACAAAACATAATCTGTAGAGATAAAATGAAGGAATAATACTCCAAGAGGATCAGTGGTGTCTAAACACTCTATTTTATCACTTAAGCACAACTTATTGTGATCAAGAAATCACAATGCATTATTGAATACATCCTTCACCATGTTCACGATGTTTCACGAAATTGTCAAGATCGACCCATGGGGTACTGTATTTATAGTCTAAGGATCTAACCAATTCCCTTGAAATATGGAAGATCTTGTCCACATATAATCGTCTTTGTTGGAATAGATTCTGGTAAATCTGCGTTGTTTCATTGGCTAGTTGACTTACCAAGTCGACTCGACCATCCAGTCATCCAACACATAGTCGATTGCTCAACCGGTCAATACATCAACTGATTGTCTCCAACTACTAGTTGATCGTCTGACTGGTTGTATAGTCGACCACCTAACCAATTATCTCCAATTATTAATCAACCGACCGACCGATTGTCTCCAATAGAAGTGAGATGAACCATCAGAACATGAGGTTCCAACAAGAATCCTTAGAATCAACTATGAAGAAGAATAGCATACATCTATATATTCTTCTTCTATGTCCTTTCCTTTTATCCCTTCCTCTAAAATAAATTCCCTTTCCACCTCTTTTTTTTCAATGTACATCTTCTTCTTCAAATGAGTGGATTTTATATTTATTAGCATCTTACCATATGGATAAAGACAAAGTCATTTTTTTTCTTAATCAGTGTAACACAAAATATATATTTGTTGGTTATGATAAGTATTTAAGATCTTTCAGTTCAATAAAACTTAAGTGAGATGATGGTAATTTCAATTATCATGTATTATGTGTTCCTAATCTCTTTTGAAACCTTTATGCCCATAACATCAACCATTTAGGTGAAGGAAAACCAATGTATTTTTTGTCTCGCAAAGTTGTAATTAAAGAGTTAAAGGACCCTTAGAAAGTTATAGCTATATTAACTATTGATGATATTACTAGGTTGCACAAATTTGATAACTTTGGGCCATCATTGATTCCTTCTATTTTATTGCTCATAGTGATCATATGAACAAACTTTGGAATGAGAGGTTTTACACTTAAACTACCATGTGTTGCAATAATTATGTAAGAACAATAGGGTCACTCACCTTCATCTCATTTCTTACATAGATGGTGTTTTTTTGGGTGCATTCTTAGGAAACATCATCGAGACAATGTTGACAAACATGCCTCTTGGCATGCATCGGGACCTTTGTAGATTGTGCATGATGATTTATCACGTCCTCTTCCATCTATTGATTTTTATCGGTTTAATTACTTGTTGTCTTTCAATGATGACTTCACCAAACACACTTGGGTTTGTTTCCTTAAAGTTAACAAAGTTGTCGACATGATTTTGTCCTATTAGGCCCTTGTAGAAAAACAATCTAAGCATCCACTTCATAAATTAAAGATGAAATAATCGAGGTAAATATGATATAACAAAATTATCACTTATTGAACTTCACAAGGATTTAGATGTGACATTGGTCCTTGTACAACACAACAAAATGGTGTTGCATAAATGAAAAACTGAACCTTAAAAGAAATGGCTAACTACATGATTAATTCCAAGGATTTTGACCCTTGGTGTTGGGCTAAGACCATTAATTATACAAATTGCATAGTTAAGCACATCACCACTAAGTATTTGTAGAACATTGTAGAACAATACACCAGATTAAGCTATGAGTCAATTGAAATCTATGCAAGCAAAATTTGATGATCAATATGATGCATGGGCACATGTTCTTGATGATAAAAGAAAGTCCTTGTAGCCCAAGAGTGATAAGTGTATTATGTTAAGTTACTTAGAAGATGTGAAAGGTTATATAATTATTGTACCCAATACTATATAAATCATCCTTAATAAATAAATATATGTTCAATTTCATGAAGGTCTTCATTCTATGAGCCATATGTATCTCATGCCCCATCTCCTTCTCATGTATTCACCCCTTCTTCGCATTATTATTCTTTACTTCCATTCTTGATCAATATTCTTCTTCTTCAAATGATGGAAATGAGGATGAAATCCCAACTATGAATGTCTTACCTCCTCCTACAAATGAGTCTCTTTAACTTGAACCCGGACCAACACAACTAGGGAAGTATCTATTCCTCTACATAATGACCCAATAAGTAAACTATGGTAGATATTTCAATGGATAGTTGTTTACAACATATCTTACAATTTACTGCAAAATAGTGAGAGGTTATGCATTATTAAGTAATGTTTATTTATTATTAAAAATATAATATTATAAGCATAACTCTAAAAATTTGGAAATAAATGAAATGTGAAAAATAATATATAATAATACAATGATTGCACCATTAACATAATTAACACGAGTTGCCTTGGGAAACCTAATATGGGAAAACCAAGAAAGAATGTTAGCATGGTCCTAGGATACTCTTTTCTTCCTAGATATAAAATGTAAGGTACAAAGAAATATGGACTCATTATGGAGTTACAATAGACATTGTGGCCTAAATGGTTGTTACATGATCTTCTATTTCCTATATTCTACTCAAAACATCCCACTACTTTTCTATGATCTTCTATGGAATAATAAATCAATAAAATAGGAGTGAAACTCCTTCCTTACCTTATGGCTCAATAATTAACATGTCTCGATAATAATAAATGGCTAGTGTTAGGGTTTCTATATGCCCCAACTCCCAATTAGGGTTAAGGTTTTGGATCCTTTATAATATTCTTGAAAGTCTACGTGTGGCTAGATCCACCTATGTGACTAATGGGCATTGACATGGAATCCACTTGGTATTGTAGTGGTTAAAGCATAGGTCATCACAAAAGAGGCATAATTTATTCATATGGGCAATACTTGAGTATATCTTTGTACCATTAGAAATATCTCAATGAGTAGAACATCATTAGAGAGTTGCAATTATTTTTTCCAATTTTTTATAGTAAAAATGATTGTTCAATGCTTGGAATGAGATTTGGAATTTTTAGGACCCCAAATCATCAAAATAGGGTCTACCCCTAAAGTGGGTTGTATAATTCCATGGCTCCTAGTTTCCACTTAGAGAGTACCAAAACATATGACAAATTATATAGTGGTCCATTTCAAATTATCATCCTTCTAACCAGTGAAGAACATGTTTTCAATTCCAACCAACCTCTTCCTTTTTGGCTCAAGTTTTAGATATTTGGGATAAAAAAACATTTGAATCACCATTTGGCCAACCAAAATGGTATGAAGCGATGATTGAAGAATTTTGTTCCTTATTGGAAAATGACACCTAAGATATTATACTTATCCCTTGAGGAAGAAAAGTTGTAAAATGTAAATGGGTTTACAAAACTAAGTATGCAACTAATGTTAGTGTTTAGAGACATAAGGTCCTATTATTCACCAAAGTTTTTTCATAGGTAGAAAGAATTGACTATTCAAAAAAAAATCACTAACACCAAAATGAACTCCATTCACCTCATGTTTTCCCTTTGCAACTTCATATAGATCGGAGATGCATCAAATGGATTTAAAGTCCTCCTCCTTGCATGAGAATTGCAATAATAATTTTGTATGGAACAAACTCTTAGGTTTGTTCATGGTGACTCCAATATTTTGACCACTTACTATTTCCCTATATGGTATTACCCAAGCTCCTTACACTTGGGTTGAAAACATGGAATAATTTTTTCTTGACTTAGGATTCACTAGCTGCCACTATGAATTGAATGTTTATACCAAAAAAGTGGGTGACTATATTCTAAATCTTATATAGTACATCAATGATCTTATACTCATTGATAGCAATCCTAGATTACGTAACCATGTGAAGTCGAGCCTTATAAGCAATTTTAGATGATAGAATCAGGGCCCTTTCATTTGTTTGTTGGCCTCTAAGTTTTGCAAACATTAGATGAAGGTATTTATATTTCTCAACCTAATTATGTTTGTGACCTCCTTTTCACTCTTATGTCGATGAAAGAAAATATGACTCATCTCCCTTCAAATCTAGAGTTAAACTTGTACAATAAGATAGTTGGTAATCTCTTGTCTCTAACTCCTACTCACTTTCACATTTCCTTTTTTGTCAGTCTTGTTTCCCAGTATATGTAATATCTACATGAAATCCATTAGAAAGAAACAAGCATGACCCTTCAATATGTCCATGATAAAATTTAGTTTGTCATATAATTTTGCTCTAGGGGGGTCTTCCCTTTTTCTTGGTTTTACTGATTCAAACTAGGTAGGTGAACTTGATGATCATAATTCCACTGTAGGATATGTTTTTAATCTTGGTTTAGGTCCTACTTGTTATCACATGAATTTGCAACATATCTCATTGGAATCAGACAGTGATTCAGATCTAACCTCAGGAGCATCTTGTTGTAAATCATGTGGCATTCTGCCCATGATTTCCAAAGGGAAACAAAAGTGTTTGGGTTTGCACAGTCAAACCACCCTAAAATCAAATTAAGTCGAGCCACATGTTGTGCCCGTATTGGCGACAAAAGAATATTTGCATGGCCTCGAGGTGTTAGGATTGACCCGAAGAAAGTCGTTGGTGCCGCCTGGAGTATTCATGGATATCAGGCCCCGTTCTGATCCCGATGAAGACAATTATTGAAACTGAGGGAGGTGGTTGAAACCTCGTCTCATCACATAAATGGAAAACCAGAAAGACTGGTATATTTAGAGCTCGCGTCTGACAACAAAAGATTGTCTTCACAGTCTGACAGAGTAGACGCCGACTGAAAACTTTGAATGCAGCAATCCGATCACACTCCTGATGATTGCAACAGTTCTTCTTATATATAGGCAGTTTTGATATTTTGTAAAGGTCGAATGGTTGAGCTAGGCTCCCTGATATTGTAATATTTTCATTGAGAACAACTAGTTCTCTGGTTATGTATTTGTTTTTGAGACATCTTGGTTAATCTAAGTCATCTTTCTTACTCCATCTTATTTGCCTTTGATACTGAGAGAGTTCATGTTTTATTGATTCACATGGATTGTTGTAACTGTGTTATGATAAATGTTTGATTATAGTACTGTTATGATTTCTTTCAGCTTCCTTGGAATTTGAATCCAAGAGGACCTTGTGTTTAAGTTTTTCCTCCTTAGGCTGCTGGAAAATCTGATGTTCATAACAGACCTCTACACCTTTCTCACTAAATATTCCTCCTACTCACCCTTACTCCAACTTACTGACTGAAGTTGATTCAAGACCTCAATGGTTGGTGCATGCTAGTCCATATTTCTGAGTTAGAACATTAGTATCTCGAGTCTTATCCATTTGACCCCCTTAAAACTCATTTACATTTAGTGTATAAACTGATGGGTACTAGGCTTATCCTCATTATAATCTGAGGGTGATTCCTAGTGCTAACACTACTACCTAGTCATGAAAGAAATAAAATTCCATGTCTTCAGCTTTTGCATAAATGGGGAATCACACAACAATTTGCACAAATAAATAATCCCTTTATCTTATGCGTATCTTTTCCAAATTTAGTTTATAGTAATAGCATCTGACCAACCTAAGGTGTGATAATCAAAGTGTCATTTAACCTATTAATCAAAATTCCATTCAATGTGTTTAAAATCTAGTTCAATATCAATACAACAAACACATCATGCTACACATGCACTTAAATTAACAGGTTCTTTAGGATTAGGTTCTTTAAATTCTCTATTCCCTAACAAATACTCAAGTTGTTGACATTTTTATAGGGCCTTGATAGAAGCCAAGTTATTAAATCTTTAAACTATGTTAGGAGTTTGGAAATTTGTTAGTAAGGAGGGATAGGTTGTTACCTCCTTCCTTCTCCTTTTGTCACACTTTTATAAATCACTCAATCATAGTCCAAGTTTTTCTCAAAAAGTATGTTAGGATATTTTGACACTAGGAATTTCTTTAAATTCGTATTCATATAATGTGATTTTAAGTATAGTGAGATTTAAGTGTGTTTTTTAGTATTATTTTGTACTTTAGTAATATGACAACTATGATCATGTTTTACATGAGCAATTTGGTGGTTAAACATCTTCTCAATTACTACATTATAATAACATGATATGTGGGGCAATGTAACAACAACCCATATACCCATATAACAACAACCCATTGTTACACTATTAATAAATAATACACTTATAAATATCTTAATACAAATCTCATGTTCTGATTGGTACATATGTTTATATGTATTATTTTTTTTTTATAAGAAAAAGAAGAAATACATTGTTTTTGGGTAAATCAAAACCTGGAACAAATTTCAAAATACCTGTATTTCTGGAAGCATTCCACTATTATATACAAAAACGATATTTGCTGCAGCACCAATTGAGCTAAAAAATTTGGTGGTCTTTGAACCTGGAATTTCATAATCTCTTGATGAATTGTTAAAACCTGCATATCCAAAAGACATATTAATAGTAAAAGCTAAACTTCTTCATTGTTTTATAGTCCAAATTTAAAATATTATAGATAAGAATTATGAAAAATAACTTGCTCAACTTTAATAAGAAAAATAAAAGAGATAAATACACACCATCTTTTATAGATAATACAATAGTAACAATGATATATATGAGACTCAAGAGTGTCGAAACACCAAGCCATAATCTTAGAGCCGATAAGTGTGGGATGCTCAATGCAAAAATACCACAAACAATTCCAGTAATTGTAATGCAATAAGGTAACTTCAATATTCCTTCATTGTCGTAGAATGTATATATTGCCTACACAAAAATCAACCAAATATAATTATTCATAATATACTATTTACACTTTATTTCAAAATTTATACATTCATTATAAAACTAATATTTAAAAAGCTCCGACTTATTTTTATTTTTATTCTCCCCAGTGTATATGTAATCATTCTTGAATTTATTATATTGAAGGATGAAATGTACTTCTACATGTTTATTTGATTTTCATGTTTTATTGTTTTGAATCTTTAAAATATGCATAATTTTTATTTTCACAATTATTTTTATTATTTTTATTGTTGTATAATATGTTGTTTTTAAATTTAGCAATTTTTTTTTATATTAAAATTTAAAATATATATAGTTGTATAGGAATTGTTTTTCATTTTCAACATTTCTAAAACAAGTTTTGAATGTTCGGGAGCTTCAGCTCTAATTAGTTTTGTTTTGGAAATTTAGAAACTTTATATCAAGAAAATGGGAACTTGAAAATTAGTTTCCATTATTACAAATACATAATTTACTATAAATATTTTCATTATATTTATTCAAAATATTACTGTAAAACAAAGACTAAAATACACTAAACATAAAGTAAAATAAATCAATATCCTATCCATGGTAAGCATTTGCTCCAGTTTGTTGTTGCTATCAACCAACCATAGCATTAACTTTTATTATATTTCCATATTACAAGAGTAGTACTATTTAGCTTTTTCCATTAATGCTTTAAATTTACAAAGATGTATGAAGTTTATATATGTAAAGTTTAATTTTTAAAAGATGTTAAAACCATAGATTTACAAATATGTTTGAAGTTTATATATATAAAGTTTAATTTTAAAAATATGTTAAAATTTTATATATGTATTTTCAATTTTGTTTCTCATTTTCTAATCTAATCTTTATGGATATTAAAATTTCAATATTGTGTTAAATATTTTCATATAATTTTTAGTACAAATTAAATTAGTAATTTAGATATTGTAGTTTTTGTAATAGGAGCAAATTTATTATTCTCAACTTCATGTAAATTTGGGGGAAACTTCTACTCATCCTATCCAAAATTCACTTTTCGTGCAAATTTGGAAAAAACTTCTACTGAAACTATCTTCATAATTATATAATATGTTATCCAAATCTAACTATTTTTTGGTTCTCTATTTTCAATAAAAAAATTCTTTTAATTAAAAATTAGAAATTAAACTTGATAAAAAAATAATAATAAATACTCTAGGTGATATCCCATGTCTTGGGACTCACCTTCATAGCTTCTCCAGCCAAAATAATATAACCGACGTTACTCATGAAGAGGTTGATATATTGCAGAGCCCATGTAAAGTAATACATGTTGTCACCTGCAGCATGCAATAATATTTTCAGTCACACTATTAAATATATAAAAATTGTCTAAAATATATAATTAAACTGCAAATAGTAGTGACACGTAATCAAGGTGGTGCATCTTTTATTTCCAAGGAACTTATCTTGACATTTTTGATAAAGTAACACATTATTAATTCACAAGATTTATGTTGATAATCTCTATTTATCAAAATTGAACGTTTGAGAGATTTCATTCTAATATCGTATTGTATACGAAAAAGGGTTATACATAATAAATTCCATAACATTAATATATTGACAATGTTAACAACACAATTTTTATTTTTCTTTTCTAGATATTTAATTAATTTTAAATCAATTATATATATTAATCAATTTATTTATTTTTAATAATAATAACAAGGTTATTAATATATAAGATTGTATTATTTTATTAAATTTTATTATTTATTTGGAAAGAACCTTGTAAATACCTAGATGGGGTGTTAAAAATGTTGGGACTACCTTAGTCCATATGCCACGACAATTGCTCGATGTGACAACTATAGGTGACAAGACATTTGTACAAGCATGAGAGTCGGTGGCAAGCAGTTCAATGGTGGATCCAAACGATGGAAGGTGGTTAGTATAACCACTTCGATCTGTGCGATATCATAACGATCATTAATTAGAGGAGTTCTCGACATGGTGCTGGTACACAACACTCAAATCATAGTGTGTTGAACCTTCTGGAAGCTAAACATAGAAGTACTAAGAGGCATCATTCATAGATGAAGCAAGGATCGAGCATCTGATTCATGATGTTGCCACTCTGGAGGACTATATCTGATGCAAGTTACATAAGTAAGATAACGTTTGTCAAAGGTTTGCTATGTTTGGATAGCGAAGTCTAGACGAGCCAATCAAGATTGAACATGGGGCTTGGTGGGAGCTCCAGCAAGGTCAAAGTTGGGCTAGAAGCAGAACAGGGCAGGAAGTTGGTGGTGTTGGTTCGAAGGTGTCGTTGGCGGAATTTGCATTGATTCGACAACATTTCAGTGTGGACGGTTCACAAGATGGCGAGGAACTATGGCAAGATGGGATGAGAAAGGCACAAGGGGGTAGATGTTAGGGAGGCATCCACATCCTAGGGACCTATAGCCAACACACAAGCGGATAGAGAGGTGTGGGAGGTGAGGAATGGATTCTAGGAGTTGTGCTCAGAGGAAGAGAAGAAGGCAATGGATGAGGTGGAAGAGGTGGTGCGGGCAAAGAGGCTAACCACTTTGGACAAAGACATTCTGGAGGAGGTCCAAGATTGGGTGGACAACCCCTTCTATTCTAGGATGTGAAAGATAAAGTAGTTCAAGATAGCTGAGACCTATTGGATCGTCAAGGCCATGGTTGGGTAGGCTCTGCATAGTACCAGGAAGGACCAGGGAAATCTTTTGCATGCAATTTGGATTCTAGAAGGTAAATTTGAGCTTTTTTTTCCAATCTCAGTATGGCATTTGCTTTAAGGTTTCTCCTACCAGTTAGCAGCCTAAATAAGTGGAAGAAGGAGAGGGCGCACCAAGTCCACTAGGATCCAAAAAATGTCCAATTGAGGTGGATGTAGTCGAGGCGGATGAGGTTATGTTGGACACTGAACCCATGTCTGAGACATTGAAACCATGACCTAGGGAGGATGTGCAGGGTTAATTGGTTTGTGGTAGTTATCTATAGTTTTAGCTCTGATAGATAGATATAAGAATTTTTTTGAAAAGATGGTGGATAGATAGGGGAAAAACTATTGATACATATATGAAAACATTGTTATTTTTTGGTCGGGGTAGGAATCTGGTTTTCCTTTTGGCAGATTCCTCCAGAGATGGTGAGAATCGATATTGCTAAAATAAGAACTAATTTTCATGAGCTACATAGTGAGATTGGGCATTGGACAATCCCCAAAACACCATGACATGAAAAAATATGCAACCTTTGTGACACCAAGAGGGTTGAATATGCAATGCCCTGCATATACCTATATTAGATCTCAATTTCAAAATATATGTCATAATACCAACCTTCCTAACCTTTTAAGTCATCAAAACTATAGTGATCTTGGAATGATTCTCCTAATGCTTTTTGAGTATCAAAATAACATCATAAAGAAATCTAAGTAATCTCTTACCTTTCTTAAATTCTGGTAAACCAATTTTAATCTCAGTGAATATTAACCACCACCACCAAGGCTACAAAAAGGTTTGTAATATTAACCTTGAAAAAAAGACACCGTAACACCACTTTTAAATTAAATATTATTTTTTATGTTTTTGATGGAAAATATGAATTTTGAAAATTAAAATTCTCATTTTTTAAATAACAATTCTCATCAAATCCATACCTATATTATCATTATTTAAATTATATCAAAATTCTTAAAATCTTCATTTATATCTAATTTCTTAAAAAATAAAAATACTCATAAAAAATTTAAATTTTAATAAAAAATAATAATAACAATAAAATAATT
>JZKD02S0300470.1:811396-822679 GCA_000966675.3 Picea glauca | reverse complement strand
CGCGGAACTCCTTTCATGCATTCATTTTAAATCCATTAACTTTAAATTGATCGCTAATTCTTGCATGCTAAGATTACGTGAGACTATATCATGTTTTTCTTAAATTACAAACAAGATTTTACTTTAAATATTACACAAAACTTTAAAGATATAGAGGATATTCTCAAGGTCGTGGCATAGTTTGGAAGAAAAATTTAGATTACAAACATGCAACTTCATATGTTGTTAATTTTATAAGTATACGCATTTGGGAGCCACTTTCTCAAAGCATAAATTAAATGAAGAGAAAGAGACCTTTAATAAATAAAGAAGAAAAACCAAAAATCTACTTAAGGGAAAGGAACTAATGAATATCACAAATTAATGGAAATGGAGAATCAGACAAAGGATGATTACACAAAATAAGAATTTGGGGTGGTAAGAGTGGGCAAGGTTATCTTTGACACTGGAGGAAAGATCGAGCTCTTATACTCTTGGAATATTGGACACACCACTAATAATCAAGTATAGGTATATGTCTTCTACCAGGGATTACATTTGGCAAAGTCCTGCAAAATCCAATCTATCACACTTATTGGAGACTTGAAAATCACTATAATACATATACGATTGAAATCCCTCCTCAATGACAACCAACTTAGAGCTATCCTCGAGCAAATCCAGTTAGAAATCCAATCTTTCCAATGTGTGGAACTCATCCATAGTCTTAGAAAAATAACCACGAAGCATATCAACAAGAGAATTTGGTAGTTCGAGAAAAAATTGGGACATTACGAGTCAATGGGGGGACCTCCACTCAATATATTCCATGAACACTCACAACCACTGCAATTTTTCCCAAAGAGACGAGACATCTAAGAACCTTATCTAACTGAGGTTTGTGCCATGAGATGTCTCTAGAATTTCCCATGCGGTGCATTTAAGTTTCCACTTCCCATGCGCGCATGCAAGTGTTTATTCTGGGTGCTTTAGCCAATACCTTTGAACATGTTGTTTGTCTATCTTCTAGCCTTATCTAACTTGGGTTCTGTGCACTCGCTCTATCTTCTAGCCTCTCACCTATCATCATTGGGTTGATGGTGAGGGGTGAAGCTGGAAGCTCAAGAAGACATAAGGAAAATATGGAAGAGGAAATGAGGGAATTACTCTCCACAGTTCAAATTTTATAAATTTAGGTTGGTGGTTTGTCTACACAAGTTATCACAATACTAGAAATCATTGTTCAACATAAGCAAGGTCAACAACATATTTAAGATGAATGTGTGACCTTGAGGTCGCAAATTGAGGAGCTCCACCTTCGTCCCAACAACAATTTTCCACCCAGGACTGCAATTGAAAACTTGGATGGGGCTTCGTTGCTAGGAAACATCCAACCACTCCCAGTCTTAAACACCTCTCCTCTAGAATTTAGGGATTCCACTTCAGACGACCAGGACTCTCCCAAGTCTCCTTAATTAGATGCTTTTTTTTTGTACTCATCCTAGGAGTTTGTTTCAAAATATACCATGTGAAGTTTTATGTAATTAAGTCTCAACTAAAATTTGCAAATTTTCGGTATCAAAACTCTTTTTTTTCCCAGTCTATAATACTGGGGGACTTGATCTCAAAAAATTTGAATTATATGTACATTTTTTGCGTGTCCATACACAACTTTTATTAATGAAATTTCCCCAACTTTTGTGAAAAAAAAAAATCTTACACAAAACATGAATCTAAAGAAGAATAAGAGAACTCTATAGAGGAGGACCCCATAAAGGAGGAACACCCAGAGGAGGTTTCTGCCTATATCGTCGAATATCTCTTCTCTCATTGTCATGAGAGGAGGCCCTTTCCCTTACTATCCATATCAAGGAAGAGAAAGGAGGTTGAATTGACATGATGAAATAGAAATAAAAAAAAAAGAGGTATCCCTCCCAAGACCTATATTGAGGAAGCTAATCTATTACAACATTTGGAATCTATCCCATTAAATGACCTAGAAAAGAAAAAGAATTGAAGTCAATTAAAAGGTTTTAAGTTCTCCCAAAGCTAAGGGTAATTCAAGAAGAAGGTTTTAAGTTCTCCCAAAGCTAAGGGTAATTCAAGAAGAGGTCCAAAGGATAGAGGGTAATAGAAGGGGGATGGAGTGATAGCCACCCAAAGTGAGTGAATGACCACTACTAGTTGGGGCTAGAAACACATAGCTTTTTTGTTTTAATAATGGAAAAAGTAATATTATTGCTTTTTAACAATATGGTAATAAATTGTATAACATTAAGCAACATTTGACATTTTGTATGCATTGGTAATTGGTTTTAATAAAATTATTTCATTCCTATAAGAATTGTGCACTCTATTGTCATTTGTTTGCATCGACATTGATGTTTAAACTTCCACCTCATGTTGTCATTGCATAGTTCTCTCCCACACTTTATAATCATAGTACAAGTTGCTTTCTTTCTTTTTTGTTGTGATCCCCTCCCATGTCACACAATTTGGTGAGCTTTGTTGACTAGGATTGGCAAGTTGAGTGCTTGTAGAGATTGGTCCCCCTCGAAACATAGTATTGCTTTCATAGTAAGAAGAAGCTCAAAAGATAAATAGAGGGGTCATCAATATAGATCAATATTTATTGACATGTCAACACTAAAACCCAATCTTTAAGAATTTTTAGATATTTTTCAAGATCATAAGGTTTCCAAGTCCAAAGAACAATATCATCTAATTAAGAATATGAGTGATGACCATCCCAACTAAGTAGTGCCATCACAACCTTCTTTTTCCAAACATACCTATAAATTGTCGATATAAATTACTAAAAGGGTAAGGAACAAAGAACAATCTTACTTAACCCCATTATTATAATTAATCAATTTTAACCAATCCTCATTATTGTTGAACAAAGCAATAAATTTCTTGTACAAGCATCCTTAAAGTTAGATCCTTGGATAGGATTGGATCCTTGGGTGGAAGGACCAAAGTCCCATAAAAAACTAGTAAACTAAAGCTCAAGATCTACATTTAGTCATTACATGTTTTCCTTAATGAACAAGGATGACTTGTCCCCTAAGAAAGATCAGTCTTCCTTTTACTATGCCTCTTTAAATTTTGGCTTCAAGTATGAGTGTTGGATGGAGAAGGTTCATAGGTGGGTCCAATTTTTGTTTGAGTCTTAATTGAGTTTGAGGAGGGTTTTTACTTGAGGTAAAAAATATTGCGTCCAACAAGGCAATAGAAGCCAAATCTGGAAGAGAATCCCCGCCCAATAGAGAAGCAAAATAAATAATCTAAAAATCAACCTTGCTTAGACCCTTCTTGATCCCTTGAACTTACATTTGAACTATTTTTCAACACTCGTAATTTTCATGGGACTAGTGATGGAATAAAGACGATCACATCATATATATATTAGAAATCAATAATTAGAAATAAAAAAGCTATTATTATTATTAGGGATAGAGACCAAAAAGATAATAATAAATAGGAATTTGGGACACTTTGGATCCTCTCTTTGAATTTCCATGGTTAACCATGGACCAAAGGTCCCATGTTAAGTTGAATCTCGAGTGAAATTTATATTATATTGCTTATTAAAACTTAGGAACATGAAGAATCTAAGGTCCCTAACATAGAAGGGTTTGTCTTGTGGTTGATATGAAACAAGAGATATTATCAAGAGGGATTGGAGGCATAGTTTGTTACATTAAGGAGAACATTTCTCCTCATATCAGACTTCACAAGAAAGACCCTTTCAATTAGTACACGTGGATGGAGTCTTCGGACATTAATGCTAAAGATATTTATAGAGAAATATGTTATTTTGTGATTATTAATTATGCCTTTTATAAGAAAAATAGTTTAGATAAAATCTATCCTTACAATGGCTTAGAACAAGAATTTATAGTCTAAGAAATGAAGGAAGTGTCCTCTTGCTAAGAGACTTTAATGTTAGAACAATGTTCAATTAACCAAGCTATTATATTAAGCTATGATCCTAACACTAATTCTCCATGGTTAGATGAGGACATTGTTGTAGCTAGAAGATAAAAAAGAAACTTTGAAGACTTGGTTGAGAATTTGTTCAGTGTTGAGTTGATCAAGCTCTATAGTTCTCAAGATCTAATAATTTGCAACGGTCTAATGAAGTGGATGAAATCCAATCGAATGACTTGTATTCATCGGCTTGGAAACAATGTCATAGATGATTGATATCTGATATCCCCATATACAACAAAATAATAAACTTTGACATCTCAAATGACCATGAACTAGACTTTGAAATTATACCTTTAACCCTAACTCTAAACGTTGTCATGCTTGAAATCCCCACATAGGAGAATTATAATAACCAAAATCACTTGATTTTCAACAAAAAACAAGGCTAATGTTTTTCTAAAGATTCTAAATAATGAATTAAGTCTCATATGAAATAAGGACAACATTGAAGACCTCTATCATAATTTTACAACAACCATCTCTACCTCCATTAACAAACTTTCTATTGAGGTGTCATGTAAAAAGAGAATAGAACAACCAACCCTTGGTATGATGAAGAGTGTAAAATTACCAGAAGAGCCATTAGAGATGCTTATAATGAAGATTCCCTAAAATCTGAGAAGATAAATAGGTACAAAGCCCTAATTTAAAGAAAGCAGGTACTATATAAATATAAAGAAAATGAAGCTTTTACACCTCTCTAAGCTAGACCCTAAGAAATTTTGGAAGAAAATTCTAACTCATAAAAATAAAGAAACAATATGATTTCCTTGAGGGACTAGAATTCCATGTTAAATTTTTTTATGAATTCATTGCTCTCATGGACAATGTTACTCAAATCCTTTTTAGAGAGGAAGACGGTTTTCTTTAGAAGACATAGAATTTGGGGTTAAGCAACTCACAAGAGGGAAAGCTAAGGACATTGAAGGCTACCAAGCAAAAATCCTTAATATTGAAGGGTGTATCCTCATCCCTCACATTCATAAGCTCTTCAATCTAGTAGTCAAACAGGGGTTCCATAAATCATCTACTCAAAGCCTCACTATGCCTATTTTTAAAAGAATAGATAAAAACAACCCCCTTAATTATAGAACCATTATTATTAGCCTTCTTTTATCCAAATTATATGGAATGATTTTGGCAAAGAAGATCAACATATGGCTAGAAAGCTAGGAAAAAAAGGCTAAAGGCTAAGATAGATTTAGGAGCTATCATTCAACTATGGACCACCTTGTTATGCTTAGGATCATTGAGGACGAGTGATATAATAATAAACCAATCTCTCGTGCTGCTTCATTGACTTTAGAAAAGAATTTGATATAATCGCTAGAACTAACCTCTGGAATAGGTTAGAAGAACTAAAAGTTCCTTTCAAGTTGAGAACTATTGTGATAAGGTCGTACAATAATTTTATTTCCAAGTTTAGGAACACTAAAGGCTGCTCAAAAGAAATTAACTATAATATAGAAATAAGAAAGGTTCTCCCCTGTCCCTTACCCTTTTTGACATATACATCAACAAGTTAGAGGGTTGTTTGGAATAAGCACATTATGTTGGCACGCCTTTAGCTGAAATAGTCATCCTCCTTCTTCTCTATGCTGATGATGTTTTTCTTATGGTGATGTGTCTCTATGATAACAACAAGCAACTAAGAATTCTCAAGAATTTCTACTCTACTATGACTATGATTGTTAACACTGGCAAAACAAAGGTAATGATAATCAAATCCAAAAAGATCAGTTACGCTAATTTTGTATATGACAACAACAACTTAGAGGAAGTGAATTCATACAAATATCTCATAATCAATCTTCATCGCAAGCTTAACTAGAACTATAGTATTGAGAAAAGGATAAATGAAGGGAGAAAAACTATTTTGATCTTGAAAACAATTGTAAATCAATGAACCTTTGGTTATGGGATTAAAAAAAACTCTTCTTTGAGACTCTCTTCCCTTTTGTTACTTTATATGGTTATGACGCATGGGGTTGCAACATCTATAGGGAATTGTGGAGAAACATCTATAGAAAATTGTGGGGTTGCAACATGTATTGTTCCTCTAAATTATTTGTCTACATATTGACTCACACTCATATGTGAGAAACTCACACAATAAACACCCATTAAAGAATAGAGAATTTGTATGTTGGGTGATTGTGGAGAATTTGTATATTGGGTGTACACTATCCAATAACATACACCTTAATATACAAAATATTAAAAATTTTGTAACCAGGTTAAATATTTAAATTGCTTAGTCTAAATATTATATTTCTTAAACTTTTTTCTGTTTTAGTTTTTTTTTTATAGTTTTGTCTAGAAAGTTGTCAGAAATTTAAAAGATTACAATCTAAGTAGATTCGAAGTTTGGTAATAGATCAATCTACATTCAAAAATACAATTAAAAAATGAAAAATTACAATTTCATCAACAATTAGATACCAAAATTTCAATAATAATTACAAAAAAATATAAAATAACTTTAATAATAAATAATAGATAATAAACAAGTGCAACAGGCTGTGATATACTACCTCCGAAGATAATAAAAGAAAATTTACTCAAATCTATGTAAACTTATCGAGTTTCGTTTGCTTTTGAGGTTTTCCATTCCTCTAAGAGGGTGTGTGAGTGCTTTAGCCCGTTTCTATAATTAAAATGTCATTTCAAAAAAACCTAAATTTATTTTGGAGCCCAACATTTCTATCATATGTCTCCATAAGTAGATGGTTTTTTGAATAACATTTTTTAGTGTATAGTGGAGGTTTTGCATTCGTAGATATTGTCCTGACAAGTTTAATCATATGCCAAATCACGTCTGCCAAAAAAATGGATGGGAAGACTGGCACCAGATCCATTGGGTTTCTAACCCCGTAGCTATCAATTAATTTACCAAAAGAATTAAAAATGGTTTCATAACTACACATTTGGAAAAATAAGAAAAGAAAAAAAAAAGTCTTATTTCATAGGTCAATGATAAGTTACAAAAATAATTAAAAATGGTTTCATAGCTACACATTTGGAAAAATAAGAAAATAAAAATAAAAATAAAAGTCTTATTTCATAGTTCAATAGTAACTTACCAAAAGAATTAAAAATGGTTTCATAACTACACATTTGAAAAAGTAAGAATATAAAATAAAAAGAGCCTTATTTATTATAAAAATATTTTATCAATAGAGTTGTACCTTATAAGAAAGTGACACTTATATATAGTCATGTCAAAATTAATTTCAAACCTTGAATGAAGTGAAGGTTGCAATAACACTATCAATTTATTGACCAATGAGAAGTCATAAAAATACTAATTTGATTATATTGAAAAATAATTTTTTTTTATTTGTTATATTTAACATTAAAATTTATATACATTTTTTAAATCAACATAAAACTAATATGAAAATCAATGCTAACTCATTACTATATACTATCTCGATACCTCATAATAGATAGACCACCTAAAATAATATAAATATTAGTTGGATAGATAACCACCTAAAATTACTTTATAAAAATCAAACCATAAGTGAAAAGTTCGATACCTCATAATAGATAGACCACCTAAAATAATATAAATATTAGTTGGATAGATAACCACCTAAAATTACTTTATAAAAGTCAAACCATAAGTGAAAGGTTCACGCAACTGCATGTGCTTTTAGGCTTTCGGTTTGAGCGTAAAACACAAGTAACGCAATTACTGTCGATGTCATTGTGCCTAATTCAACTACTCAAGTCGGTTCCACCAGTTTCACTGTGGGCATTTATAATTGATGCCTCGGTCCATTGAATTCTAGGATGCTATATCAACTGCCCTCGGACCCCGGTAGTTGAATATTCCGATACTATTGCTTAAGCCAAAAGTAAGTAATGAGCAACTTAGATGGTTGAATATTTCAAAGTCAGTAATAAACTGTTTGTTATGCAGTAATGAATGTTGTGGTAGGTGAATTATAGGATTTGGATCTGAAGCAACTTTTGAACCTTGGTGGTTGAATATTCCGATAAGATTGCTTAAGCCAAAAAAAAGTAATGAACACTATTCAAGGATAGCAATATCTAGCCTGCTACTCAGCATTGAATGCCCTGGCAAATGGATTATGGGTCGTCGGATCTGAATTGCTTCAGATCTGACGACTCATAATCCACCTGCCAAGGCATTCAATGTTGCTTAGCAGAGTGGATATTGACCGCCATATTTCCACAGTGAGATCACTATCTGTACATTGGTAAGCACTAAGTACTTTTAAGAGGCTTTTCATATATGGTACTTAAATTGCCTTATATTTGTTGCAAGAATTACAGATCAAGAATTGTTTAAATGATAAGTTGTATTCTTCAAATTGTAATTTTAAATATTTGGGTAGATTCAAAGTTTTGGAATTAATTTAACATTACAGATTACAATGATTGAAATCACAATTTTGCATCAAATTTAAATTTCCAAATTAGAAACCTATGATTATGTAGAACCTCTATTAATTGTTAATTATTGTAAAGCTACATAATTTTGGTGTTGGCTAAAAGTTATATTGTTTTTTATTAGAATTTGGGGATGTAAATCTGGACAAAATCACTATTTTTTGTTGTTTAAATTGTATTTCTGGATGCATAAATGGATTCAGCTTGCTGAAAAACCTTTGGGACACTCCAATTATACAAACTTAACCACTCAAATCTGCAGATCCAACACTTGCTCATCGAATTCTCGACAAAATCAAACAAAAAAAATAAAAAATCACTAAAAAAGAACCATAACTTTAGCCACTCATATCCCCTCCGTGTATAACCTTCTAACATTACTTTGTAAAAGTAAGGCAAAACACATGTAAGGCAATGAGTGGGCTAATTAGGGAGCAATCTTCCCTCTTGAGTTACTTTTCCGGCTGCTCCCTTTTAAATTTCCAACCAATTCAGAACTCTGATCGATTTTCTAAGCTTCTGAGTTGATTTAAAATCAGATAAAACTCCTAAAACAAGATTCTGAAATGCATGGAACTTTGATCTATGAGAAACTCAAAGATCTGACCGGATTCAAACCTATTTTTTACCTGAAAAATGAAACTCCCAAATTAACCTAGTCCCTAGTCCCTGTCGATATCATTCTGCCTACTGCAACCACTCAAGTCGGCATCGGCAAACAGTAAACACCAAAGATTCCATGAGTTTCACTGTGCGCATTTATATTTGATATCTCCATATAATTCTACGACCCTATATCTACTGCCCACGGACCCTGGTGGGTGAATATTCCTCTCAGATTGCGTAAACCAAAAGCAAGTAATGAGCACCCTCGGTGGATGAATATTCTGCTGCCGAGCCTTGCGCGCAGGCCTGGAAATTGACGTTCTGTAGAACGTATTTTAAGTTTAAAGACTTATTTGACAGGTAGGTGCAACAATGACACGTCAATATTGATTGGTAATTTTTTTTTTAAGCCGTGGATCTGAAGATTTGACGTTTAATTATTTAATTACAAGTCATAAATTCTAGTAGGAAGACTGGTTTACAGGGGGAAGAGGGTTTTAGTAATTGGTTTAGAGGTGGAGGAGGGTTATATTTCAAAGTTGATGAGGGTTTTAGTAGTTGTTCGAGGGTTATATTTGAAAGTTGATTATTATTTCTTGACATTTTAAATTAACATACTATATAGATTTTTATATAGAATTGGATAGACCTATTTTTTTTTTAATCTTAATTAGAAATGTAAATCAGAATCCTTAAGAATATAGCTTTAATTTAATGTAAAAATTAGATAATCTTTTTGTCCTTTATGTGATTTATCATAGTGTTACTTTTCAAATTTAGAGTAATAACTTGGCTTAAAGCTATATTTATGATTTGACAAAGTTCTTTAATAAATTTTATGCAGCAACCACTTTACTAATTCAATTAATATGGAATGTTTATTGAAATTTTTAGATTCATATTAATATATTTATATAATTTTTTATTGATAGTTTTATATTCACATATATATATATTTTTTAGTGAAAGTTTTGGAATTTGGATGTTTTAAAAGTTAGGGTTATTATTCATTACACTATTTTATTCTCAATTATTTACATATATTTATTGCAAACATTTTAATTGATATATTTTAGTGAAAGGTTTTCAATGTTTATTATTATGAAATTGATATATTTTAATAGAGGGTTTTTAAAGTTTATAATTATGAATGTTCTTTTGTGTAGAAAATTATATTTTCAAAATTTAGATAAGATAAATAAAAATAATAATAAAATTAACATAAAATTGTATTTCCAAAATTAAGAAAAGATAAAAAATTAGAATAATAAAATTAAGATATAATAATAAAATAATTAGACAAACTTAAATTTAGATGAAAATTTGTAATACTAAAATTAACATATAAATTTACACCAAATTATGGGCATGGAAAACAAAAACCAGTCATCAAATTTACATAAAAGGACAGATATAAAAAACAAAACTTTATAATAAAAAAAAAATGGACAAACTTAAATTTAGATGAAAATTTGTAATACTAAAATTAACATAAAATTTTACACTCATAAATTTACATAAAAGGTGAAGTGACGGACATGAAAAACAAAAACCACACTCCTAAATTTACATAAAAGGTGAAGTCACAGACATGAAAAACAAAAACCAGTCATCAAATTTACATAAAAGATGAAGTAGCAGACATGGAAAACAAAAACCAGTCATCAAATTTACATAAAAGGATCAACATGAAAAACAAAAACCCGTCATCAAATTTCTATTTGACAAATAAAACAAAAACCAGTCATCAAATTTACATAAAAGGATCAACATGAAAAACAAAAGCCCGTCATCAAATTTCTATTTGACAAATAAAGAAAATTTGAAATTCCAAACCTGTTGCTTACTAGCAACAGTAAGGTAAGCCTTCTGTAGATCTGTAGATCTGGCAAGCACTTTTACACTTTTAAGGGTTTCCTGACATGTACCAGATCTATTTAAAGTATTGAAATTATAGATGTTTTTTTTTTAATATTGTAAATAAAGTTTTGAGCAAAATTCTGTAAGATTTCTATAGATAACCTCACAAAAAATTCCCTTCTACACTATCAGATTAGTGTAACTGATAATTGATTTAATAAAAATGTAATCTACGAGAATGTTTCATGAACTCAGTGCTTTGCTAAACTATTGTAACTTGAAAAAAAAAAAAAAAACTGTGGCCGTATATATCGCATCTCTTGAAGACAAAATAAACCTCTGATATTGGAATTATTGACTTGTAAAACCCATGCTTAGTGTATTAACCATTGCTACATTCTCATAAGTACAAGAGAATGT